>CAUDNR010000637.1:2696-25741 GCA_958430865.1 Entrophospora sp. SA101
AGTATTTTAAACTGTATAAAAAAAATTGAAATCAATTGTGAAAATCCATTCCTTATATAGGACGTTCTCTCCTGTTGTGTTGACGTCAAATGTCGATACTAAAGAACCTGGCCCACAAACCCTTTGAATATAAATCCGTCGTCCTCGATGTGGACTCGTTGCTTTCGATTGCTTTATTCGGATTCTGACATTTTTGAGGTGATCAAGATTGAACTCATTGTGAAAAAAAAATCAAATATTCTCAATCAGGAAACTATATTGATACGTTTGCATAACAGATCGTTCATTTTTTTAAAAAAGTTTTTGGTTTAAGGCGAGTTGTGATAATAGTGGATTAAAAAAACAGAAATATTATCAATTATTCGTTCCATCAACATTAATACACATTTATATACAATTAACATCAATATTAGCATCCAACGAATCCAATAAATCTGCTGAAAAAACAATGCTTCATCTGGGTAACAAATAGACCAGTGCTAGAAAGAAAAAAAGAATAATAATAAGTAAAAACCATACATATTATTAAATTGAGAATTTCAACCAGTACAATTTCAAGCCACGGTTTGGATACAATAATAATAGGCAACCGATAATTGATCATCTACAACATTGACATGGGTAATAGCAAGCTTACTGCTATAGTTACACATCTAATCCGAACCCATCTTTAATTTTTTTGATTATTCTCTAGAAAAAGAATGGATCAAAATCCAAAAAGCATTTTCAATTGAAATTTTAACCCCCAAAATTACGCTTTAAAAAAATGAACTCAATTCTCTATGCTCAATATTCAATGTTCATCATTAATCAACCTTCAATATTGGATATTGAGCGAGTATTGAGTATTCCTATACAACACTTTGCAAAATCCTTTAAACATTTATTGATTTTTTTTTATTGATGATCATACAGTTTTTTCCCAAGATAGATAATTATATTGAGAATGAAAATCAGGTGGAAAAAAACCATGAAAAAACATGTCTTCAAATCATGAATATATGAATCAATTGATTCTGACACAAGATCGTCTTGCACTTCTCTTAATTGTATTTATTTTATAAACTATGTGTAATTAATCCTCGTGATTACAAAATGTCAATTGATAAATGGTTTAATTGAGGGTTCTAACCTTTCGAGAGGTTTGGCTGTTTTTATTATCATGAAAGATATTTAAAATAACCAATCAAATTCAATATAGCCTCAATTATTATTGGTTATTAGGTCATTAGAAGATTTACAATAGCATGACAAACTTGCATCGTTAACTCGTATTTGGGCTTTAATTGGAAAGTTGATAATGATTTGATAAATTTTATTCTTAGAACAACAATAACAAAATAAAACACACTAGTTTTTAGACCAGCTTCCCTCCTGATATCTGTCGCAAGCTTCCCAAGCCCATAATATAGCAGACACAAATAATCTGATGGAAAAATAATCAAAGATTCTTTCTTGAAAATTTACAAGATATGTTACAATGAACGATTCTAAAAGTAATAATATCAACTTTACATGTGGTTGAAACAATAAATTTTGGCTTTTGGTGAATCCACATTATTCTTGAATATACTGTAGGTAGGTGCTTCTACAAATAATGAAATTGATGTAAATTTTGCTGATAGTATTTTGAGAAGAAAGAATCTCCAACAATCGGAAGTTTGGTGAATCTTCTTCTATTACTTTAATTAAAATATTAAAATATCAAAAATATCTTGAAAGACAATACAAAGAAAAGTATGGAGATGGTGATGATGATAATGATAGTAAGAATAAAAATAAGAATCAGAATGAGATAGTATTTATAAAAAAATGATTTAAATTATTAAGTTGTTAAATAAATCATTTAATAATAAAATTATTCAATCATTTAAAAATTATTTATACAAAAAAAAAATTACATTTATATATATTTATATATGCTTACGCACTTGAGCATATATTCATTATTCAACTTTGTTCTTTCCTTCTTTTTCTAATCCAAAAAATTCTTTTAATGATGAAACCACAATTTCATGATTTTCAAGGCATGAATATCCACTGACTGTGACTGATCCAACTACACCAACTCCTTTAATAATTAACGGGAATGCTCCTCCGCTAATTAAATAGTCTTTTTTATTAATATTGAAATCATCATCATCTTCAATAGCAATTTTCTTGGTTTGTTTTAAAGACTCTTTTACATATAATGATGAGTGATGATAATCATTTACAACATTGGCTTTTCTTCTTGATGATTCCACGTCAATAGGTTTTGTTCCAGGCATTGAATAGTGAAATAGAAGATGTTGATTCATCATGATAGAAATTACAACCGAAAGTCCTTTTTGTTGTGCGGTTTTTAAAATTAATAAGCCCAATTCTAATGCTACTGAATTGTCAAATGTTAAAAATTGAAAATCTTGTTCTAGTTGAAATAATTGTGCCACTGTGTGAGCTCCAATGTCTATTGTTGACATTTTTATTTATTTCTTTTTTGGAGGAAAAAAAAAATTGCAAAAAATATATTTGGGTAACCTTTTTTTTTTATTTTTTATATATAGTTATTTATCACATGATAAATGTAAATATTTTTACAGAGAGAAAAGAAAATGACGTATCGATCGTTTGTTTATAATAATCATATAAATATTTTTTTCAATCATTTATTAAAGCCAAATAAAAAGATGAGATTTTTTCATCAAAATCAAAAGACAATAACAATAATAACATTTGTTATAATATCGTAAGTAAAGTAAATATATAATAGTGGTATATGGAAGAATGAAAGTGTGAATAAAAATTAATTTATCGTTTCTTTTATAATGATAGGAGGGATTTTTGACTTGTAGTTATTTTAAAGCAGCAGTAGATTTGGGTAATAAAATTCAAAAACCAAATATAAAAATAAAGGTTGAAGGAACTGAAAAGAATCAGGCAAGAGAAGTGGTTTTTTTTAATTATTATATAATTAAAATTTTGAAAATTATTAAAAATTTTTCCAATTAAAAATAAATATAAATAGTGGAAAGATAGAGTAAAAACGTTACAATCTGTAAGTTGTTTTTATTTTTATTATTATTAAATGTTATTATTATTATAATTATATATATATTTTAGATAATACCAAATGCACAAAATCACAATACTTCGCCTTTAGTTTATGAGGGATGTAAATCAAATGATTATAAATTTATTGGTGGATATTCTGATTTTTCTAAATTGGTTGAGAGTAGACATAAATTAGATAATGTTTCAACATCTTCATCATTAAATATTAAAGATGATGTTAATGGATGCGAAGATGGTGTTTGTAAATTATCAACCAACAAATAATAATCATAATCATAATCATAATAATTCAAAAAAGATAATAAAAAATAAAAAAAGCTATAAATATAGTAATTATATTTTAAAACTTTCGACTCTTCGATTTGGTTATCATTTAATATATAAGCCTTTTTGTCTAATAAGAATATTATATCATATCTATTCTTTTTTTGTTGTTATAGATGTTGATGGTGATTTATTGTCTTTATTGTCGTGGGCACTTCATATATCACATTCGTATTTTCCATTCCAATCAAATAGATTATGGTCACCAACTATCCATGTTCATTTTTAATGTTGTATTTAACGTATATTTATTCATTCAACTTTTAAATTTATAAAGTTTTCTAGTACATATATGAGGTGCACATATTTGATAGACTTTAATATCAAACACCTTTAAAGGAAAACTGTTTGATTTAGCATCATCCAACACAGATCTTCTTAACCCAGCTAGTCATAATTATCGACACTTAATAAAATCACAATTGAGTTTATCAAAAATAATTAATGTTTATTTTGATTCAATTCCATATGAAATCACCAAAGAAGGTGAGATCAAGTCTGATTTATCATGGTGACATTATTACATGTTATATCGGATCCTTCAAAGTTACATATCTTCAAAAATCATACGAGTTAATAATTGTATTAATAATGATCATAATACTGGAAGGAACAGTAGTGATAATTATTTGTGAATTAGATGAAGAATATGAATTAGCGATTAATAAATAACACAATAGCCAACAAAAATCAACAATTTACAAGAAAAAAAATGGTATCAATTTGAACATTGAAAGTTGTGTAAACGAGAAAATCATGTGATAAAAAGGCACCAAATAAATAGATATTACTATAATCACCAAATAAATCTCTAATAAAAAAGATCGCCAATCGATTTTGTCACGTGTGACAAATCCAAATGTCCGTATACTATGTTGTACAAACAAACTAATGAATATAATTTTTTAACAAAAAAAAAAAAAAAATGTCAAGTGCAATACGTTTAGAGAATGCTGCAAATGAGTTTCGAAAAATCCAACAAGGTATTTTTATTACTGATTGATAAATTTCAAAAGTTTACTTGATTTTCTAATTTGTTGTAAATATTTAGACTTGTCAAATGTCATAGAAGGAAGACAGCGTTTAGATTCACAATTACGAGAAAATGAAATTGTTCAAAAAGTATATTGATTGAATTGAATTTAATTATCTTTTAATTTTCAAAAAGTAAATTAAACTTTTTTATGAGATCTTTAGGAATTTCAACTATTAAAAGAAGATTCAAATATATTTAAACTTATTGGACCAGTATTAGTGAAACAGGATAAAGCTGAAGCTGTTCAAAATGTGAATAAACGATTGGAATATATTCGATCTGAAATGTTTGTAATTAAGAAGAGAATAGATCTTTATAATAATAATAATAATAATAATTCATTAGTATTATTATTATATTACTTATGATTAATTAATTGATTATAATATTTCAGAAAACGTATGGAAAAACAAATTGAAGATTTAACACAAAAATCAGAAAAGAAAAAACTTGAAGTTGTTGAACTTCAAAATAATAAATCGTAAAGTTCAAACAAGGTTGATTGTTTATTATGTGAATAATTTAAAACTGAAATTGTAAGATCTGTGCTATTAAAATGTTTCATATATGCTTGAATCCCACTGGTGACAATTAACCTCAAAATTTTGTTAATATGTCAATTATTTGTTTTGATTCTAAATTTTCTAATAGGAAGAATTGATTACCAGAGAACATAGTGACAATCCAATTGATCTCCACAATTCATGTCAGGATCCTGATATTCTTTTAATCCTTCCCAGTTTTTTTGTAAAGATGAACATGAAGTTTCTTTCTGTTACAAAATTAAGAGAATAAAGTGGGTCCGCGCTTTTATTTAATATCATCTAAAAATGTAATATGATAAAGGAATGTCCAATAATGTGGTGACACTGCTATGAGGTGATCTAGGATATGCATCTATTGAATTTCATCTGATTACATGCTATGCAACATGTGAAGCATCCATAACTACAAACATTTTAATATTTTTTATTTTTTATTAAATATGTTCTGTCAGTGACATTTGATCTTGGGCATCTAAATAAAATTAATGATCATCCAAAATAATTTGGACCAACTAAATTTCTACTGTTAGATAGAATGTCTCCTCTTTTCTGAACTTTCATAGATTTCTTCAACTCTATCTATCTATCTAAACTTAGTGTTAAGTACTTACTGAGATAATTTTTTTCGAAGCTCTACTGTGATGTTTTGATTTTGCTATGGAAATTCAAATAATAATTATAATTCCATCTTTTTAAAAATTATTGGCAAAGTAATCATTTAAACTTTCCTGAGATTATTTTTCATATAATATCACAATCATATCGATAATAATCCATGATGCTATTGTCATTATTATCCTCATCAAATTAGGCACATCATGCTGTTACGCCTAATTATATTAGAATTTTACACATTGCAAGTAACAAAGATTTTTATGGGGTTGTTCTTCTACAGCAAGAAGATATGATGGTACCTCATTTGGTACTGTCATTTGATCAAATCTAAAGTTATTAGCCGTAACTACTTTGATTTCTCCAAATTGGAATTGTTCCCCATTTCTATTTTTTACAATTATAATGTGCGATACATTCAGAGTTTACATACTCTCTCTTTTTAGCTTGACAATGCTAGTCCAGACAAAGAGGTGCTTACATTTTGGTTTTTCTTATACTACGAAATTGCTTTAATTGCTTTCAATTTTTTTAAAGTTAATTATATAAAAATTATTTGGCTTTGTGCTTTAACATTATTATAATGTTCTATATTAAATGCACTTCTCTGCATATTGAATGTGTATGCAAAAATCGCATTACATCTGTTTTCAAAGCTCGTTTAAATTCATAGGTCACAGCAAATTTATCGAGTTATGCCATTATCAAGGGTTGGTCGCTTTTTAATTTCATGATATAATGTTAGATATAAAGGATAAGATCTTTTTTATCAGCTGTGTATATCCTTTAACTCATCCAAAAATAGAAATGCATGAGAAAGAATTAAAGCCAAGACCTTTCTCTACAATTCTATGGTTTTGTTTTGTTTTGATATGTCATGACATTACCATTGAGGAATTAAGCGATACATGCAATTTTTTATGAAAGCAAATTTTTAAAGGTAACTTACATAATTAATAAACAAGTTATCACATGAACTATATATAATATACTGAATAATGTTGGTTAACAAAAACCAGGTGATTGAGCTTATTGAAATTTTGAAAAAATCAAGTGAAAATATCCTTTTATTATAACAAACTTGTGTGATTTTGAGGCTTAATTCCTCTATGGTAATGTCACTGTCACTAATGCTAGCTTTTATGCAATAATGTTCTTGTACACGTGATGAAATCATATGACTTTGTAGATTCACCTTGTGACTTTTCTCACAAGCTCCATAATTGTAATAATGCAAAAAAAGAAAATTTTACTTTAGTCTTTTTAAAATGAGTACACAGTGGGTCTCGATTTAACGGACCTCGATTTAGCGGATTTAGGGTTTAACAGATAAATTTTCAAAACCAAATTTTTCTATAATTATTTTATCTCGATTTAATGGATTTAATGGATTTTCATATATATTCGATTTAGCGGATATTTTTTAAAAATCCATTTGTCACTTATAATAATAATAATAATAAATTCGGTTCACCGGATATTTCTTAAAAATTCATATATGTCACTTATAATAAATTTTTCTCGATATATATTACGATAACGATGATCTTTACTATTTGGGCTAATAGTAATGACGCGCAATTATATTAATATTAAGAATGTAAAATAATTAGCAATACATCCACAATTTAATCTAACATATTTCTAGCTATTTCTCGGCAATGAAATCATCGATATGTCATTTCCTTTTATTTCTTTATATGCTAAAATCGTAAATATTGTAAAAGGACAAAGTGAAGTTGATGACGATGAAACAAATGAAACAAATGAACCTGAGCTGATGATCATTAATATGGAAGCTATAAAAGCTCCGGAAACTATACTTAAATATGTATAGCAAAAATTTTTAGATATTGATTTTCAAGTAATTAGAAATGTCAAAAGATTAAAAAGTGAAATTTCTTACAAAAATTCTCAAGAACAAGTGCAAACAAGAATGGAAAATTATTATAATGTCAACGTTTTAAGTGAATAAATTGTTTTTTTTTACCAAATGTATTTTTATTATCATCATTATTATTTGCATTCAAATTATTAAATAAAATTAATTTTTTACGTAACATGTATCACATGATTTAATCAAAATTAATCACCAAGATGATTATATCAGTCGTACGACATTTCCTGCCGATCTATAGGAGGAGGTTGTAAAAAAGTAAAATTTGGACCATTGTAAAATTCGAATTTACATGGTAATGGTAATAGTAATAGTAATAGTAAGATCTTATAATCGAATGTGCAAGCATAAGTAGAAATAAATACCCAAATATTACATTATTATGAATACTTACAGATTTTTGATCACTTAGATATGTCTTTTATATTAAAATCATTTATTTTAAAAGTAAATATAATAAATAAATAGATATTAAAATTTTTCTTTATAAATTAAAAGGTGTTTTATCTTTAATTAATTTAATTATTTATCATGGTGATGTTATTAAATATAAGTTAAAATAAAAGAAATATATACACATAAATATATAATAAATATAACTATTAAAACGTTCATTTTTGTAAAACTTGCTTCGCAAGCTTCATACAAACTATTCAATAATTGATAAAACGTTCGTTAGTATCTTTGCAAGCTTCATAGATCTTGTTCTTAACACTTACTTCGATCACTCCCATTGAATAATTGATAAAACGTTTGTTAGTATATTTGAAAGCTTTATAAATCTTGTCCTTAACGCTTACTTTGATCATTCCTACACAAACTGGATCTTAATCTTTATTGTCATCCTCAAAAAAACGATGATTCGTTGTCGTCGTTTGCTATTTATTGCTACTAATATTATTGTTTAATGTTGCTATAACAACTACTGGTTGATATATATTCGTAATAATCATTAATGAAACTTTAATCAAATATAAAGCAATCACTAATAAAATTATCTTTTAGTTTTTGCTGAATCCCATCTACATAAAATTCTTCATAACTATTAATTACTATAGAATAATTTTTTGTGAACCTCTCTAAAACTTATTAACCAATACTCCCATAAAGTAATGACCATATGAAAGCTTAAAGTATTCTACACCTTCTCATTTACTATCAAGTTTTTTAAAGAGATATTGAGAAATAATCTGAGCTTTGAAGTGAAAAAGCAATACCGTTTTTGAATAGCCGTGAATTCATGTATAGAAGAACTTTCAATATGAAAAGGTATTCATTAGAAAACTTTAATGGTGTACTTTCATTTTACTCTAACAACGAAGTTCGAATTTATTATAAAATAACGAGATATTAATATCTTAAAAAAAGCTTCATGTGACACAAATTTCAAATTTATTCTCACATATAGAAATAGATGTCACACAATATAATCAGTCTCTATAAAATTGATCTATTATTGTTTCATAAAAAATGAAGAAATTTGTCATCAAAGAGTGTGCTGAACTCATTTCAGACCCTATTATGTTGAGAGGTCAAGATCAACGTATCTTTAACCATGCTGACTTGCCCGTCGTGAAAGATGAGTTGTCAGTGACATTACGACTGAAACTTCATAGTCATACTTCCGTTTCTACTATTTTTCACAAAGGTAAGTATGCTTTTTGCAAGAAAGGCATTGGTAGCAAAATTATTGGTTAGATTGATTTTTTAGAATCATGTCTAACTGATGCTCTCTTGATCTCAAATAAAATACACATACATTTAGGTACTGGAGATTTAGTTCGTACTCCTGGGCTTTGGTTAGTAAGAGAGCAGCCATTATTGTATGCTCGTTTCACAGGCAACTGGAATAGTAACACAGGGATTGATAGGCTCGGCCCCGCACTTTTGTTAAACAAATGGTATCACATAACTTATACACTTTCTGATTCTGAAAAAAGATTAGATGTCTACATAGACGGTGAGTGGACCGGGTACTATAGCATCCAGCACGTTAAAACGCAAAAGGTTATCTTCAATGATGGACCGCTGTATATTGGGCGTGCTTTTCTCTGGAATGGAATTAATGGAGAAATTAGGTATTCATTTATGATAATGAAAATAAACTAAATCACCAAAATATTAAATGATCATTTTATCAAATAGCAATTTTCGCTATTTCAACTGGCGCTTATCTGTTGAAGAAGTAAAGAAAGATTTTCTCGTAAGATACTTTAGAATTTCGCATCATGAGTTTTTACAACTTGTTTGTTACGATCATTTTATTTTTTAAAAATAATGAATTTCAGAAAAGGCCAATTGCAAAAGGATCAAAAATTGCTCTTGTTCATGTGCCTACTAGAAAATATTTGTCTAGTAAAGGTGTCACATACCCGACTCATAATCAATGGATGGTATTTATTATTATTTTCCCTTTATTACTATTTATACTAGGAAAACTTAACATTGTAAACTTTATTTATAAAATTTACAAAGGTTGTTTGTAATGGTCAGGAAATAGATTTGAAAAATGATATTTGGACTTTTATTGAAGCTCATGATGCAAGAGAAAGTGTAGGAGGTCTTGTGTACTTTAATACCATTATTGGATTTAAGCATCAAGCGACAGGAAGCAATTTACATTCTCACATTAAACATCATGGGGTAACACCAAAATCAAAGCATCAGCAAGGTATTTTCGAGTTAATATAATGTATCTTTTGTATATTAAAGTTTACAAGAATAACAATCAAATTTTTGATATTTAGTGACCCTATATGGGGATGTAAATTTTGATGATGATTGGCTTATTCGACGTTATAGCCCAAACGCTTCTTATGATGACTCAGGTAGTTTAAGTCATGGTGATATCATCAGTCTTTTTCATGCCATGAGTGATAAACATAAACTAGCACTATACAGTCATGACATCTTATTAGATGATGGAACCCAAGAAGTTGCTTGTTATGGAAATGGAAGTGATGAAAATAATAAGGTGTGTGTAATTTTTCAACTCGAATGTCATGAATTTGCTTGTGCATTAATGAGTATTTTTATTATTATAATGCTTTTTAGTGGCGTATTGAATTAGTTGACTGATGCGAAATTATGATTCGTAAAGAATAATATTTCAATCAAAAAATTATGATTGCTTAACCTAATAACAACATTCCTATAAACTCTATTTAAAAATTATCGAAAATGTTAAATTTTTCTTGAACGTGAAAATTGACTGGGTAAAATTGGTCATAAAGAAATAGCACTACATATACCAATAATGTTAAAGGGATTAAATTTTTGTAGTATAAGAGGAAATCTTCACGCCGCGTGACTTCTGAGTACCAAGAAACAAAACTTATTCGTATGAGACATTAACATTTCTGGTTATCTGATGAGTGAAACTAATTCATCAATGAAAAAACTCCTATACTTATCTTTTGTGTTGCAATACAAATATACATGTGAGGTTTGTTTGTTCCCGACCCAATAATATTTAAATAAATTGTGATTATTTACTTCTAGATAATCGCATCCTCTTGGTAGCTTTTGTCACTTATGCGTTACTATTTCCGGATTTTTGATATTGTGAATATTGTACATGATTTGTAGTAAATTTACCTCGGGTTTTGCGTCTATTATCTTGACTTTGTGTTTGCGAGACATAAATTATATGATGTGCTGTTATTAATAACTTAGAAATTAAAGAGGTTATCTAGTTATTAACTTTGAGCAAAAGATTAAGCCTTTACTTTAATCAAAGGAATTATACAGCAAATATTATCCAAGGAACAACAACAATTTTTCAGCGTTAGTTCCAGTGAATAATAGCAATCAATTTCTTGATGTATCAGAATCGTGAACAACTTTTGATCAAGATGTTCCTTGGACAGAAATAATGATTCAAATCCCTTTCGTCTTTGGAAATCAGTAAAAAAAGCAACATCAAATCTTTCAATGCTTGCAATTCGTACCTCCAGCTTGACACAAAACGTTTCTGGTCTATTATGGCGTCAACTCATACATCAAAACGTGATTGCCTTAAAAATATTCATGCTTCAAAGATTGCAAAAATCAAATGGCACTTAATTAATACAAAATCATCAACAAATTTAACTCGAACCCCAATGCCAATTGATGCTAATATAAATCCAGCCTTTGCAGTAAATGAAGTTTCACAAGGTGAAGTGGAAGAAATTTGAAGGTGAAGACATCAATGAATTAGATTAAATGACAATGAAGAAATTCAAAATAATGGAGTATTTCTGGGATTGAATTTTGATCAAATTTTTGGGTTTTAATGCCAATTTCGTTGTATAGAATTTTATTGTGATAATGATTTTTTCATTGATAATATAGAATTTGATTGTGATAATGACTTTTCATTGATAATTTACCTGGTGTAACATTTGCAATAAATTTTAAAAACTTATTCTTTGGCATTTACTAATTTACCATATATAGTCATGAACTTCTGTCCATCCATTCAAAATATAAGATGGTCGGTCGTATTACTGAAAAAATTTTAAATTTTAAATTTTAAAAAAAAATCATGATTAATAAAAGCTTAATATTAAATAATGTAAAAAAAAAGTTGCTATAAATTTTTTTTCCTATTGATTATGTACCAATTACTATGCTAACTGATTTTTTAATCATTAGAATAATAAACAAAACCACCAACAATATGAATTGATAATAATAGGTGCTGGTATTGTTGGTTGTTCTGCTGCTGTAGCTTTTGGTAAGCAAGGGAGAAAGGTTTTACTAATAGGTAATTATGATAGATAATAATAATAAACAATCAATGAATTGATAATTGTTGAAAGTAATAAATCATATTTATAATCAATTATGTCTAAATTACATTGTTAGAAAGAGATATGAAAGAGCCTGATCGTATTGTTGGTGAATTACTTCAACCTGGTGGTGTTGCAGCTTTAGAAAAACTTGGGTTAAGAGGTGAATGAAATATTGCATGGTTAGATATACAAAATAACTTATTTATTTGAAAAATAATTATATTGATTTTTTTGGTCTTGATCTTTTTAAAGATTGCCTGGAGAATATTGATGCAATACCTTGTCATGGATATGGAATTTTTTATCAAGATGATAATGTTCATGTTCCATATCCAATTCTTGGTAATGGAAAACAGGCTAGTGGCAAATCATTTCATCATGGTCGTTTCATAATGAATCTTAGAAAAGCTGCTTCTGAGACATCAAAGTATGAATGAATAATACAAACAATAATTTCTTTTTATTAATTAGGTAATTAATTAACCCACTGATCAACTATTTTTTTATAGTGTTACAATTTTTGAGGGAACAGCAAATGAATTAATTCAATGTCCAATTACTGATCGTGTGTTAGGTGTTATATGCACTCAAAAAGTTCAAAATGGTGATAGTAATAATATTATTAAACAAGTAAATATATGTTATAATTTTTCTTTATTTGAGAATAATTTATTGACCAGTGATGATATTATTATTTATCATTTAGTTTTTTGCACCACTTACAATTGTTGCTGATGGATGTTTTTCTAAATTTCGTAAATATTTTGTTCCAAGAGAACCCACAGTGAAATCCAATTTTGTTGGGTAACTAATCCTTTTTTTTTTTTGTAAAAAATTCTTTTTTTATTATTATTAAATTTTTTTAATAAATGATTTTTTCTAGATTCATAATGAAAGATGCAGAACTTCCATTTCCAAATCATGGAACAGTTTTATTGGGAAATATAGCACCAATTTTAATGTACCAAGTAAATAACAATATCTGTTTTTTTTTGTACTTGAGGAGAAAATTAAAAGTAACTGGTTATTTATATAAATTTTAGATTGGAACTCATGATACACGTGTTTTAATTGATATTCCTGGAAAGTTACCAAGTAATGGTTCAGGTGAATTAAAGGTAATAATAATAATAATAATAATAATAATAATAATAATAATAATAATTTTAATTATAATTATAATTATAATTATAATTATAATTTTTATTAATTAATTTTGTCCAATTAGAAATACATTGAAACGTTTATATTACCATCAATTCCAAAATCTATTAAGGTATTAAATAATAATATTACAAATAATTACAACAAATAACAATAATAATAACCTTAATGATAATAATAGGGTCCATTCTATGAAGCTCTTCAAAAAGAACGACTTCGTTCAATGCCAAATAGTTTTTTACCACCATCTGCCAATATCAACAGTGGTTTAATAATGTTAGGTGATGCAATGAATATGAGACATCCATTAACAGGAGGTAGTATTGTCAAGAGGCAAGAGTAAAATAATAATAATTCTGCAACAAAAAAATTTGATCTTTCACAAATTGTTTCACTTTAAATTATCATTTTAATCTTCTTCTAATTCAAACAAAGGTGGTATGACTGTGGGTTTTAATGATGTTGTCTTATTATCAAAACTATTATCACCAACTATTGTTCCTGACTTCAATGAAATTGGTCTAGTTTTGGCTCAAATGCAAGCATTTCATTGGGAAAGAAAATTTCATTGTAGTATGGTGATTAATGTTTTAGCACAAGCTTTATATTCATTATTTGCTGCAAATGAAGGTAATAATAATAATATAATAATCCTAATTAACAAACAATTGAATCTAATTTTTTTTATCTGTTTGTTATTGGTTCATTTCTTTTTAGATGAAAATCTTCGCATATTACGTGAAGCCTGTTTTAATTATTTTCACTTGGGTGGTATTTGTGTTGAAGGACCTTGTAGTTTACTATCTGGGTAAACATTAAATTTTTTTAAATCATTATTGTTATTATTATTATTATTATTATGGCAAAATTTATATTTATTTTTAATCTTAAAACTACTTATAAAATTCAGATTAACACCAAATCCTTTGGTTTTGATTTTTCATTTTTTTGCTGTTGCAGTATTTGGAACTTGGAGAATAATTTCTAATGGTCATATAACACAATTTCCACAAAATATCATTAAAAGTATAATGGTAATATATACAGCTTGCATAGTAATTATCCCTATTTTATATACTGAAATTAGATTTTAAGCAAAAAATCTTTTTTAACAAAAAACCTTACAAATTAATAATACAAATCATTAATAAAAATTTTATCCAATAGAATTAATTAGTCAATTTATTACTCCCTTATCTTCCTTTCAAACACATCCCAAATCTCATTAATTAATTTAGCTCATCTATATATAGAAGTAGAAATTTTTGTTTGTACATTAAAAATTAAAAAAATTAATTCGCCATGTTTTTATTTCTACAATAAATTTAAGATTTATTAGTTTCTTATTGACTCTCTTTATTAATGAAGTTGATAAAATATTTATATTTGAGCTTTTATCTTCCTCATAACCCTTGCCAACAAAAGATGATATTGTTGTTGATTTTCTTTTAACTAAATTGTTTATTTTTCTTAATATTGTGATGAAGGAGTTTATGATGTCCCAATATTATTTTGTTGTTCTTGTAAATCTTCAATTTGATTATTTATTTCGACAGTAAAAGATGTCTTATTATTATTAATACCATTTGATAATAGTTCATCAAAATAATTAATCCAAGATGCTGTTTGATTCAATCAATAGTGTTTCATTTCCAAAATCTTTTAACAATAGCCCATTTTTTAACATTATAAACGTTTCACCATCATTGCCATTTCTACTTCTTTCACCTAAACCAATTTCTAACCAAAAAAACCAGAATTTTTACTTGTTGCAAATTCTGTCCCAATAGCCAACAATTCCTAAAACATTTTAACTTTTAGCTCTGAGCTTTTTTCATTCTTGTCATTCTTTTTATTTATCCATCTTGATTTTGGATCATCTTCAAATATTGGAATAACATCAATTGCATTTTCATTATCAGAATATGGATAATCATATCTCCAAAAACTGTCATCATCATCCCTACTATTATTATTGGCATCTTTAATAAGTAGTCTAGCTTCTCTTTTTGATAAAACATCAGGTATAAAAAACCAATTATTTACATTATCAACTTTTATTTGTTGCTGGCTTAAACTGTTTTTGTTCAATACTTTAAATGTATTTTTCCACCATCTCAACAAATCAGTATCATCCAGTATAAATTTATTCGGATTTTCTAATGAATTGTGAAAAAGATATCAAGGTTGCGTTCATGCAAATAGATTGATTTAAATGATTTTTTGTTGTGAATTGATTACACAATATTTCAAATATGCAATAATCAAATTTTGAGGAAGGGTGGGATGTGAGTGGGAGGAAGAGGAAGAAGGGTAAGGACGTGAACCAGTTGTATCAACTTTTGATATATAAATTGTCATCAAATCTTTATCCAAGTTATAATATTCATACACTTCCATACCATTAACAAAAACTTTTTTTCCTGTACTTGCAAATTTTTCTGCAACCAGCATTAATAATTTTTTATGAAATTGGCTTGTTGTTATCTTACTTTTATCATCACCGTCATTGTCATTGTTAGTAGTTGTTGTCATTTTATTCTTGATTTTCGCTGTTGCTGCTGATTGTTTTTTACTTTTATTGTTAAAATTGCTTTGTAGACAAAACGAAAATAATATATATATGTGAACCATGTATTGTTTGCTTTAGACTACTGGCAATATATTCAATAAGAAATTGTTGTTGTTGTTGTTGTTGTTGAATATTACTATTATTATCCATTTTTTGAATGCTATACTGTTTTTTTTGTGACAGCTGGCTGGTACAGCTTTACTAACTGAATTCAAAAAATCAAATATTTTAAATGAAACAAGGAAAAAATGGACTCTCAATCTGAAGGTTCACTATATTAAAAGATTTTGTTGATAATTAGGTATTGTTGTATGTGAAATTGAAATATTATGGAGTGGGATTGGCTAATTTGAATTTCATTTTCATGTAGTAGTATTAGTATCAAATAATTTTTATATTAAAATTAAAATTAAAATTCGAATATCTGTAGTACCCGTATTAATATGTAATACTTGTAAAATTGCCTCATTAAAATGTTTTCAGTAAATGAAGAAGAAACAAATTCTAATTTTTCGTTAGAGCCCTTTTACCAATGATGGATTATGTAGACCACCAAATAAACAAAAATACAAAACTTTGACGAAACATGGGAGTCATATACATCTGTTCTTGCAGAACGGTTATTTACTGATGCTAGAAACTGTATTACACCAAAGCAAAAGTTTTTTTTTAAAAAAGAAATATGAAGTATAATATTTTTGACTTTTAAAAATTTGAAATATTTCAATGAAGTTTTTTGTCCATGAGGTTTTTCTGCTTCATGAATTATTTGAGAATTCAGGTTTTTTTCAGTATTCTTTTGAAGGTTGTTCAGCAAAATGAAATATTGTTCTTTGTATGAAATGAAACGAGCGTAAATATAATGGGTGCTGTATTTTATTGTAAATTTACCCTCAAAGAATTTATCAACAAGTTGTTTTACAACTTCCTTTATAATAAAAAAAAAGTTTCAAAATTATGTTTTTCCAGATTCTTTAAAGAATTTTTCTTTGTCAGGGGGTTTTCGGATGTTGATAAATAACAGTCTCCACTCCATATCTGAAGATTTTTAGCCCGGAATTTTTGTAAGTCCCAGTGAAGTCATCTCCAAGGTAATCCATAATGTTTGTTATTCTAAAACTTTTGTAAATAAATATTAGTAAGAGATGTTAATCGATTAAAAGTGATAAAAATAAAAATCAAGTGTTCGCATAAGCATAATTAATAATAATTATTAACATCATTAATAATAATAATAATTCAATACTATTATCACCATTAACATCATCCACGTCTTCATATCTAAACCCACCATCACCACGACAACAATCTGTCCCTCATCTTCATCCACATACTATTACCTTCCTCACATATATATATCCATTATACTTTCATTAATATGGCTTATATTATGGATACCAATGCTATTGGAGATAATATATAGAAATTACAATGCTGATAATGACATTTATTACGATGTTAATTATAATGATGAAGATGATGAAGATGAGGAAAATGGTGATATTGGTGGAAGGAGTGAAGATATCATAAGTGTTAATAGTAACGTTATAGCAGATTGTAAAATAATAAAAAATGCGGGAGATAAAGTAATTAAAAAAATAAAAAAAATAAAAATACAAAAGAAGCTATGTTATAAAGGGATTCCTGATGATATTGATCCAATTAATGTAAAATGTGAAGTGGTTGTGAATATATCATAAATCTTTGCTCTGCAACTTAATCACGCCAGCTCTCACAACATTGTCTCATTATGAAAAAACATAGCTCTTTAAATTCTTATATTTCATTGTTGGCACTGCACAGCTATTCCAAGTAGCTGATGATGAAAGTTTTGTTATAAAACTTGTGACTATATGATAAATCACTGTGTTAAATCCACAATCTAGATAATTTTTTTGCCCTCTTTGTTCATTATCAAATGCAAGGAACAAAGTCCATTATGCAAAGGTTCTTCTTCTGCCAATCCTTCTAACCAAGTTCAAAACATAGAATAACTCCCTTCGATTGTTATATGGTTATCTATATTAATGACTCTTTTGAACTTACCATGGAATATTTTACAGCTGATGCTGCAAGATTAATTTCTGATGCATATTTACTATGACATGAACCATATATTGCATCAACTGCAACAGCTCTCTTGAAGAATTTTTCTTGGCTTAATTTATCAGAATAGTAAGTATTTATATTCTGAGTTAGAGTTTCAATGAATTTTACAATCCATTTAACCAAGTTTTGGGAGTATAATTCATAATATTTTCTAATGAAAACCTATTAGTATTTCTAATTAATGATTTGATATCATCATACAGAGAATCACATTCAGCAAGTGCAATTTCTATAATAGAATTTATATGTTTTGGCTGATTGCTAAAATCCAAATTCCATTGCTCAACAAGAACTTTGTTTTTTCCATTGCTTCAGTTAATTGATCATAAGAATCAACTAATTTCCTTTTTAAATCTTTTATTTCGTGGGGTTGAGTTCCAAGTTGATGTGACAGTTGTTCAATATGTAAATTCCACCGCTCATAAGGAACTTTGTTTTGATCCTGTACTTCAAATATTTCATGATTTTGATCTTCTAATTGATGTGATAGTTGTGTGATTTCATTATTAAGTTCTACAATAAGTTGTGATTTGTTCCAACATTCCAGTTCATGCAACTTCAACAAATTTTTTATTCTTTGAAATTCTTCTATAGGAACAGATTCATTGTTGGCAAATTCTGCTTCAGTAAACTGAATAGTTGTGTCATTATTAATGCTAGAAATACTAGAATGTGTCTCTAATATATTGTTCCGACATGATCTTTTTTTTCTTACAACAGGAGTGTCAATTTTGCCTGCATTTAAATTTGAGAGCTTCATAAAATCTATTAGTAGATATAATTTGGTTATAATGTACCCCACAAACAGAATAAGAATTTAAAGAAACATGAAGGAGCTCAGGGATATAGTCATGACAGGCTTGTAGTATTTTAGCTGCTGCTTTACTACTAGCATAACGCCATGTTTGATTGTTCTTTGTAGCACATGGTTTCAAGCCCTTATCTGTGTATAGATCAACTAAGTTAGCAAAAATACATGGAAGATCTTTGGCTTGTGTCTTTTGGCATTCTGTCACTAATAATAAAATTATTATCATTATATTAAAAAAAAACTATTAATTTCCGGCAAATCAACATAAAAAGTATGCAATTTTTCAGTTAATTAGCTCTCATTTACTTTTTGAAGTCTTTGATTATTAATTTTTATGATATGGTTACAAAATTTTTTGTGTAAAGTCACATGAAACATGAAGTGGAAAGAGCCTATCAAAATTGTGTGTATACACTCACCTGTCAAAAGTATCATCACTTTTTTAGAAATATTAATACAAATGTTATTTTAAATTATTATGTCTGTCAATCCTCTAGATAATGAATTTTTTTTATAAAAATGCCGAAAATTTTTTTTTGAAAAATTTTTATTTAATTATTTATTTTACTATATATTATATTTATTTCTATAAAATACGCAGAATTTTCAGAAATAAAAAACAGTTTTTTAAGAAAAATTTAAAATGTCTATTCATCAACAAATTCAACAACAGCAAACCTATTTTAATAATTGTCAACAAAGTTCCGAAATTCATTACAGCTCCAACCACCATCAATTTGAAACAAATAATTTACCATTTTTAAACGGCGATTATATTGATGTTAGTAACAATAACATTAATGGTGATATTTACTATATGCCTCTAATCAAATAATTCTTGATAGTGATTATTTAATGTATCCTGAAGAGTTCTACAAGTCCTGGAGATAATTTTCGTATACATTTTTCGGTCGAATTTTTGATCATAGCACAGCAAATAACTATAATTATTCTTTACATCCATCAATGCTAATAGTGTTGGAGAACAATGCGAGTATACTACAAATATTCCTCATCGTCAAATACGATTGGATCATCAACAAATGATTCAAGTTTGAAAATATTTCTGATCCTAATATTTTCGCTTCATCCAAGCCATATCAGAAACTTTACAAAAGTAATAATCAAAGAAGTAAATCTTTACATTATTGCTCGTATATTGCGAGTTACAATAACCAATCAAATTGACTTTTAAAAGTCTTTGATGTTTTTATATATATACAAGATTTTCCAAATTTGAAACATATAATTATCGTGCACGTGCTAAAATATCATAAATTGCCCACTTGGTTATGCAATCTATGAAAAACTAAAACATTGATTTATGTTAATATTCTGGAAACCTTGTTCTGCGCACACTCTTCAATCAGTGATAAGTAAAGATTTATTAGTAATAAACCTTTAGTGAAAAGAACAAAAGGGTTAATTGATTTTACTCTGTCTTAAGCAGTGTTAACGTATTCAAATATAAATTAATAGACATCCTGATGTAATAATTTTTTTTAATGCTTTTAAATAAATAAATGTTTTTATTATTATATAAATATTTTATTAATTTACGATTTATCAGATGTTACAACTCGTTGGAACAAGGCTTATAAAAATCAAAGGATTTATTTCAGTATGAGCAAGTCTTTTGGAAACTGATTCTTATTAAGATACCTGAAAAGATAGTAGAAGATTAAAAAAAAATTATTCCAAGTGATGGAGGGCGGAAACTTTAGATTGATGTTAAATAAATATATATATATATATATATATATATTTCTTCAAAATAATGTTCAATCGAATCTCATTTCCTCCAGATATGAACTTAATTTGGAATTAAATGATGCCTTTAGCGATGACATGATCAAAGAAACGGAAAGATGTCTAAACTGATATAACTTTAAATCGACCAATTCAAACAGGAGGTGTGCTAGTTTTAGATTTGTATGCAGCTTATCAACATGTGACTGACTGGCTTTACCTGTGGAAAAATTCTATAAATATGATGTGGCAAAAGTACGAGATTACATGCTTGTAAAAGGAGAACTTTATTAAACCAACACTTATTATTAATATTAGATCTATTCATTTTATTTTTTTGGAATGATTTTTAAAGAACTCTACAACTTGTAATTGTATAATTTGTATAGTAAAAAATGGTTATTTTCGAAATTGCTTGCTTAAATCTGCATGTTAGTACAGTCAAATCTCGTTTCAATGAATCTTGTTTTAACAGATAGATTATAATTCGCATTAGAATGAACTTTTAAATTTTTGCTTCACATATAAATTCGTTGAAACGCGCGATTAGTAATTTTGGCAATTTTCTTATGTACTCCCGTAGGTTTTTTTGACTGTATTACTATTACTTGGATAATGTAATAATAATAACATCAAATACATTGCATAATCGTCATGAATAATGTAATAACAGTGGATACGAAAGCAATCACATTCAAGGAAATAATTAAATAACGACAAAAAGATAAATTTATATATATAAATATTAAATATTAAATATTAAAAAAAGTTATAAGATAAAAAGATTGTCAGAACACTTGTATAAGATGAAAATACTTGGACTCAAAACCATTGATGAGTATTACCTATTTTCAGGGCACCCTGACAAAATCTATTCTATATCTTTACCAATTGCCAATATTATATCATTCCCATTATCTTCTCTATATTTTTTTTTCTTTATTAATCCATTCCTAGATTGCTTCTATTTATTGTCTTCTCTCTAAGGTTCATTTTTTGTTAAAAATTTTTTGCAGTGGAGGCAACAATTCCCTCCCCTTTTCCACCATACAATTTTTGGATTTCACGCCAAATGAAAATTTGCATTCAACTCGATCGATCTTTTTATCAAACAATTGTTTGAAATTCTCCTACAATTTTTCAATTTCTCTCGGGCATTTTTGATTACCAGTTGGTTTACTTGGTTTATGTTGTTTCTAGGTTCTATTGATTAATTTTTTTTGGTTGGCTGGTTTTACAAGGTTGATAATAATCCAATAATAATAAACAATCCACAAAAAATTTCTTTTGTAAAGATGATCAATTTTTTATTTCGTTAAATATCATTGCAATTTTTTATGTAAAAATGAATTGGTGATGTCTATGTTCATCAAACACAAGTGGTACTTTCTTACGTTGTTTCTAACGCAAGTAAAGTAAATCTTAAAACAAAAAATTAATATAGTAAGGAAACGAAGATTTATAATACTTGTGAAATTTTTGTTTCAAGTAGTTTATCAATGCTCTTTTTTTATGGATGATTATGATGCATTCAATAGGAATCAATTAAGCTGGAACATTTTCAGATAATCATATGGAAGATGATAGATGTTGAATGGTTAACATTATATTGGTAAATTTGTTTAATTTACTATTACTACGAAAATTGAATTCCGAGTAGCATTTTGTAATCAATATTGTGTTTCCTGAAATGTTTTTGTCTAATTTTTCATTTTGATTTTTTCCTCGTTGAATGACAATATCTCAAATATCAATTTCACACAATTCTAAGTCATCTCTTTCTAACATGTCATTAGATTTAAAAAAAAAATCTGCTGAAACAAGTTAAATGGTTGATGATGAAATTCTATGAAGATGAATTAAATTCTGTTGAACCTGTAAAATTTAATTCGTTACATGTCAAAAATTTTGTTGCCATCCAGATTATCTATATTAAAAGTTCCATTGTAGATATATCTATGGTAATAAATGTATTTTCTTTTCTGTTAATAAATTATCTATATTAAACATTGGATGTTTAATTAATAATGTAAATAAAAACAGTTCTCTAATTTCAAAAAAAAATTGTACTTTACTGTTTCTTGAAGGATCTACTAAGGATTGCCTTTTTTCTCTCGAAAATAATGTTTGCGAACCCTTTTCCCAAATTATCAATTAACCATTTACAGACCCAATGAAGTTTGCATTCAAATAAAGACAATTTGGATAGAGATAACAATAATAATACATATATCATATTTATTTGTTTTTTAGTTACATGTAATTTAATCAAATCTTGACATATTGTTTTTTTAAGCGAAAGTTATTCACTGTGGCCAACTCGTCTAAACATTTTTAACCACAATAGACATAATAAAAGGAAAAAACTTTACAGCAGTCGAAAAATTAAACAAC
>CAUDNR010000638.1:0-10472 GCA_958430865.1 Entrophospora sp. SA101
ATTCCTAAATTTAGCCTAATACTCGACCATCATATCTAAATTTGGCAGTAAGGAAAATAGTTTTTTAACCAAAATCATGTGTAACCCTTTTTTTAAAAAAATTTATTGCAATTTTTGAAATTTGAGCGCGTGGCGCAGCAATAGGAGGTCTTTAGACCGAGCCAACCATAGTAAAAATGACAAACTTTAAATCATCATAGCTCTCTTCATTTTAATAAAATTTAAACAAACTCTCTATTGCATCTTTCCTTATGTCTTATAGAATAAAACTATAGAGAGTTTTTTTTTTTATCTTGCATGGTCATTGAGCTTATACATTTTAAAGTTTAGCCAAAATTTTTGATGTCTTTAGATTATCGGCACCTACTCAATTTTTCATTAGCGTAATTATTTTTTAAGATCAACAGCAGTTTGATCTATTTCATTGAATATCAACTATCAGATTTTGGCTCTTATTTCAACGAGTGCCCCGTTGATGGTTGGTCTTATTTAGGCTTTATTGATTACGTGTCTAAAAATTGCTTATCATTTACTTCTTGTGCTTATAGGATTGTAGGGCTTCAAGTACAAGAAACACATAGACGAGATTGAACGAAAATACGACACCTCAACAAGGCATCTTTACTAAAGAATTCATTCAAGGTTAGGAATGACTTTGCATAAGAGTATAAAAGGTTGACAATACAACTTGGCTTTGAGCTAAGTCAATACTAGACAGGGTGCTCTGTGCGCCACCCTGGGTCACCTTGACATGTTGCCATTTGTTGTGCTCTATCAAATAAAGTATTGATACTAGACAAGGTGTTCTGCGCGCCACCATAGGTTTCCTCGTCCACTATCAATTGTTAAGATATAATTTTTTTATTTAATTTTATCTTTATCTTTACTATTACTCAGAGCTTGATAAAAAAATGGATAAAGAATCGTTGACTAATATTAATTAATACATTGACAAAAATGAAATAATTGAAGATGTGAGTTCACATAAAACTTTTGATTCTTCTCCTATACTGCTCACACTTATTGGTTTACACAGTACAAGCATCAAACAACATTAAATAATGATGTGAGAAAACCAGGGTTGGTCCATTGCCATTAATTAAACATCAAATATAGTTTAAAATATTACACTAATGGACCCAATAGACCCAATGGACTACACATTTTCCAACCCTGGTAGCAATCCATATGCTATTAAAAACCAATATTGTCTCAATCAATCTCATCAACTTTATCCAATGCATCATACCATTCTTCGTTGGATTTGGAATATAATTGAAAAAAAGTTCAATAGCTGACAAATGAGTTGGAATATTTAACAGCTTGTAGGTATTATACCTTTTGTTGTTATTACAAGAATAATAATCGGAAGAAACTAAATTAATTTTTTTTTAATACACTTTAAAAGACAAGATTTACCAATTAAAAGGTCGGAAAAATACACTGAAGTCAAGTACCGTTTCAATTTCCAGGATCCCATCATTAAACCAATATTTTGCGGTGATAAATTTATAAGTCACTTAATAAAGGTCTAAGTGATACCTCAACCAATCATACTTCCATATTAAATGGTGAAATGAAACCAATCGGATGTACACCATTACAAAAGAAAAAATATTTCATTAAACGAGGGAAAAGTTCTATAAACAAAATGATAAAAGAAAAGGGCTATCCAAATATAGCAACTATTGTTTAAATGTGGGTACATGTTTCTGTTGATATTGTCTACTGTTGATTTTTTTATAATTTTGACAAAATTATTCAATAATTTAGGTGAAAATGTAGCTGCTTCTTTTTCTCCATCTAGAATATATTTTATTGCAGCTCTTAATTTTTTTTACCTACAGTATTTTTGATTTGTTGTAAGACATTATCACAATACTCTAATTCTTTTTCTACAAGTAAAATCGATCTCTTTAAACCTTCAGCCCATTCTTGTTCATTACATATTTATAAAGTTTTACACAATTTTCAACTTGATCAGTGGTGGTGGGAAATTTGTTATGTAAATTTTCATTACTAAAATTAAGCACTTTTTTACTAGTATCTGGGTGATGATTCAATGGTTACATTGATGCTAATTTCTCCATATTTGCCATTAATACATCTACTATTAATTGAGTACTTGTTCTTCCTATACTGCTTTTAGTAAGTGTGGCAGAACTCATGTCAAGTTTATATTACCAATAAAGATCATTAGGCGGTGTTTTTGGCAAGTCAACAATCCTTTTATCTGTCCAATACAACTCTGCACAAAGATCTAGCACTCTCTGCTCTAACATAGCATGTATTTCATTTCTAACTTGAGGTTTTCTAAAAGGATGTGCAAAGTCTTTGAATTATGTTTAATGCTGTCAATGGTTTCAGCAACATAAGATTCTGCTGTAATTTGTCTAATATCAACATCAATAAGTTTTTTAATGAAGCATATATACAAAGCAAAAAAAAATATTTAGATTTATATATGTGTATATATATATCATGTAACGAACCTGTCAATTATACTGCACTTTAAATTGATAACAAGCCTCTTCTAATTCTGATTGGACTGCTGAAACAATTGAAAACAATGATTTTGCCATATTTTCCTCCAACACTTCCATAAGTTTCCTACATAAAGTTCCAGTACCAATTTGGATACCTCATTGACTATACACATGATTATTCCTAACAAATTGGTCCTCATGTTGCATCAAAGCTGATGTAATATTTTTTTTCTAAGGGTTTTGCAAACAACACCAATATAACCTAGATGTAATGGATAATCGGTGTTTCTTAATATACTTGCACCAATTTCTGGTTCAACTAAATCCATTTTTGTTATAACACCAATAGTATGCAAACTAAAGAGTCTACTTTGTGACTAGCTTTTAAAGCTTCTGAATTTGCCAAATATATATCAGCAGAACATACTGCTAATATAATATTTGGCTCTCTGATATATTGCTCACATAATTCAACAATTTTTTCTTTTAAAGTTTCAGGTTGGTTTTTATTTGTGACTTGAATGTAACCAGGAAAATCTATTAAAGTCAAGTCAGGAACATTGGGTGAATAGATATGAAGTTCAATTGGTTTGTTGGAAACACATTCAGACTCTGGTGCTGCCAAATTAAGATCATGTAATGTTTGTTGTATATGTAACGGGAATTTTTTATGGACAATTTTCATATTCGATTTTGTAATATGAAGATCCTCTACCCTTAAGCATTTTAACAAAAAAAAAAAAAGAAAAAAAAGAATTAAAAAATTGTTAAAAAATCAGTTCCATAAAAGGAATGATTTTCATAGAAAAATTTCACCAATTGGCGCAGCATTTGATGTGTTTAGATGATTGGCACCATAGCATAATTAAAAATCCTTTTATGGATAGATCTGCGTTAGGACCGGGGTCTTGTGTTAATGTATAGACTATTGCTTCATATATTTTCCTATGATTAAAAGAAAAGCCTTCTTAATATCTTATTTCCTTAACATTAATCTCAAATATGTCAAATACGGCAAATATGGATTCAGCTATTATGGAAACTTAGGGTTGATTGTAGGCGTTTGCTTAAATCATTTTCAATGTAAATCAAGTAAACCTATTTGTTCACTTTGCCGCATATAGTTTATAAATTTATTATAATAATAAAAAGAATTATTCTGTTTTAATATATATAATAATAAAGCCAAAAAAATAAAAACCTAAAAAATAAGTAATAACAATAAAGGAATATTAACTAATATTATTAAATTAAATATCAATCCCTTCTTTCTTCTCATTAACCTTCTCAAAATCAATAAATCAGTAAACACTAAACCATCCCTACATTATATATCGTCATTAATTATTCTTTATTAAAAAAAAGGAAAGAGATTAAAATTATAATAGTAATCTAATAATAGATTAAAAAAATGAAAATTTAAAAAGTTAAATCTTTTTGTTTCTCCTCTTCTGATGTACTATCTATCTTAAATGAAAAATAAATTTTATTATTATCATCAATTAGTAAATATAATTATCAGAATGTTCAAAAATAAATCCTTTAATAATTTTGAATAATATTAACCCCAAACGACCACTTTTCCTGAACTGTTGCCACCAGCGATCAAATTAATTTTAGGATGGAATGCATTGACCGCTATTCATATTCAAAATTCAAATTAGCGAATTAATTAGTTAAATAATTTATAAATCGAAATAATTATAACTTAATTACAAGGTATAGTAGTTAATCGTGGATCAGATAAATTCCAAATCAAATCTCCTGTAACTCCAGAAAAGATATCTGCAGACTTTTTCATATTACCAACAACAAAGTGTGGATGTAATTGTGCATTGGGATTCCAAATTGAACGAAACATTGTAACCCATCTTTTTACATTATCATAATTATTTTTGTAGAATTATTAATTAATAGGTATATATAAATATACATGCTTATATATAAATTAAATCATATAAAATACGATGTGTCCATCTAGATTAATACAGATTACTTACTTTCCAGTGAAATTGTTGTGTGGAATACGTATTCTTTCCTCCAAATGTTTTTCTTCATTCAAATCAAATATCCTTATCAAACTATCAAACCCTGTTGAAACAACTTGACTGCCATCAGGACTCCATTTAGCACTGGTCATAGAATTACCAAAGTTAAAGATCTGGAGCTCGGCTGGTCCACTTGATTTCATTTTTCTAATATCCCATAACCTAACAGTTTTATCGAGTGATGCTGTGACTAATAGATTGGGGTCAGTTGGGTTCAACGAGACACAATTAACCTTACTACCATCATGAATATCAAACTCAACAAATTTAGATAATGACTCGCGAACATCTTTAGCACCAATCCATCCATTATTAGTTACAAAGATAATTCTTTTGGCGTACATATCCATGTCAAAATCATTTATAGTGTATGTCGAATTGGATACAAACGCTTCGACAAATTTGGGATTGTTAAGATCCAAATAACGGATTGTTCCATCGTAAGAACATGAGTAAAGACAATTTGAGTCGACGGGAGAGTACTTAATTGAAGAGATTGGGCCGGAATGAGCATTGAAACTATATGTCCTCGGATGTGGTTCATTTTTAATCACTTCTTTATCATTTACATCCCAGAAGCCCAATGTGCCTTTTCTATCGCCTGCTGCTACCAGTATTTTATCAATTGCCGGATGAATGGCCATAGCATAGATTCTTTCGTAGGTAACCTTGACTGATGGCCAATAAGTTTTTATGCTAAATGATCTGTACGTTGATCTAACTGATTCTAATCCACCAGTTCCACCTGGAATTTTTTCATAATTAATATCTACATTTTTTACAATCTCCACCTTAAAATCTTCTTTATATTTTGATAAATCTGATAAAATTGCTATAAATTTATTAGTATCGTCTTTAGAAGTTTCATCAGATCTAATTATATCCAATTCTAAATCACCCCTTCGAACAACACGTTTCTCCTCCACCATTGGATACAATGAACTCCTGGTTTTTCTTTTATTTGTACCATTATCGACATCATTACCTTCTTTTACATTAGATTTTTTGTTTTCTTGATCAACGGGTTCTTTACCACGTATACGTAATGATTTTCTAGTTGGTTGAGTTGGTATTTTGGGTTGAACAGCCTTTTTGGATTTGTTATAATCTGGTTTTAACCTTTTAGCTGGTTTTAAAGAGTTAACAAACTCTGGAATACTTAGTTTATTAAGAATTTCTTGATTGCGTCGAATGTTTTCAAGTCTTTTACGTTCACTTTATATCACATTTAAATATAATATTAATATATATTACCCATTATAAACGGTACATACACGCGTATTTAACTAAATTTTTTGTTTCAATGAAAATATTGCAAATAGTATAACTTACTATTCATTAAGTGTAGAATCTGAATTCATCTTATTATTATTTACTATTATTTTTTTTTGTAATAGTTGTTGATTAATTAATTATTTTGACGAAAAAACGCGAGAACATTATTTTTTTTGATAAATTAAGAATGTTTGTACTTTATATATTTCCTTTTATAGAAAAATTCGGAACGATTAATAATACTACTATATATTAATGAGGTATTAGTCTATTACTATTATTATTAATATAATGATATTTATTATATTAAAAAAAAAAAAAGAGCATCTAATATTATTTTTTATTTATTTTTTGTATTTTTGTATATGTAAATATGGAATTTGCAATTAGAAAATTAATAATATCAGATTTAAATTTTTATCAAACAAAAAAAACATAATCAATTAGAAATATACAAGTAGATATCATAAAATCTTTATATAAAACATATAGCAAGAAAGAAATAAAAGAAGGGCGGTGGAAAGAAATAATCAAGATCAAGAAATATTTATGATAAATTGATAAATATAGTATAATAAATGAAATTTTTTTAGAAAGTATTGTTTGTATATAACAAATGCTAACACTCACCATTGAAAAAAAATTTCGAACTAATTTTTTTTTCTTATATTCACTCATTCAAACTGATACTCACAAACTAATCACTCACACTCATAATCATGAACTTGTTGCTAACTAAAAAATCATTTTATAATTGTATAATTAAAAAAAGGATACAATATTATACTTGAATTAATATTAATATTTTATTCATTTGTTTTGAATGTTAATTAATATTCTACAGGATCATCCTTACTATCACCAGTATTATCATCATCGTTATTATTATCATCACCACCCTCGTCATTATCGTCATTATCATCATCACCATCGTCACCATCGTCACCATCGTCACCATCGTCATCATCACCGCTATCGTCATCATCGTTGTTGGCGGAAGCAATAGCAGCAGTGCTAGCGTCAGCAGAATCGTCATCTTGTTTCTTAATGGTGGTATTAACATTAGCTTCTTCATCATTGTTCATATCCTCGTCATCATCGTCATTATTTTTATTGTTATTATCAGCGGAAGCAATATTAGCAACGTTAATGTCAGCAGAATCATCATCATCTTGCTTCTTAGTAGCAGTAGTAGTAGTGACGGCAGCAGTAGTGACAACAGCAGCAGTAGATTCTTCATTGTGAATATTTTCATCATTTTTTTTATCATCATCATTATCAGAAATAACATCTGCCTCATCACTATTATCCACATTATTATTGGTGTCTTTATTTGCCAAAATTGCAACCGAAGCCAATGCCAATTGACGTTTTTGTTCAGCTATTGTTTCTAACATGACTTGGGATAATCTAGCTGGAAGATAATAAAGAGACGGTTCCGTGGCGGTAGAAAGAAAGTTTGCTAGATTTTTTTTCTGAGTTGTCCAACAATCTCGCTACATTATTATTAATCATTAAATTAAGTAAATAATTGCTTACAAGCACGCAGTCGTATAAATAAGTTTTACATGATATCTTACAAGTTCGTTTATTCTCTTTTGTTCTGCTTCTCTTTTGTCTTTAGCCACTTTTTCTTTACGCTCTTCCTCTTCTCTTTTCATTTTTTCTACCAATTCTTCATGATCCTTCTTTAATTTTTCTTTTAATTTTTGTTCAATTTGTTCTCGTTTAATTTCCTAATAATAAATGACGAAGAAGAAAAATTTTAATTAATAAATAAGCTTGTTGCTTTTATTTTTTTTGCTAAAATGACCTTAAATAAATAATTCAATTAAATACACACAGCCTCGCTCTTATTTTGACTTTCAGATTTAAATTTTGTTAATGTGCCCAACAAAACTCCAAACATTCTTTGCCCACGTTTTTTTAATTCAGAATTATTCATATCTAAACGTGGTCTCTTGCTCTATAATTATAAGATTAGTTCAATTAACAGTAAATGAATAATGAATAACAAAATAACATATTTATTACAGTAATCAACAATCAATTATTAAAAGGGATTTAATAAGTAACCTCTTCATAATTTTGCCTAGTCATATCATTACTTGCACGCCGTTTAGGCAAAGTGTCTTGACGACTATTTCGTCTAGCTGCAGATGTTGAAGGAACCACTATACTTGACGTGACAACTGTTTGACTATAATGGTAATATTATTATTATAATCGTTAAAATCATAAATATTATCATCAACCATATCGACATCAACATCGGCACAATGAAAAAGTAATCATTTAAATGTATATATTTATAAAATAAATCAAAGCACCTTGAAATATTTTCAGACGTTGTTTCAAGCCGATCCGCTATTTCTGTAGTCATTGTTTTTATTATTATTTTATTCTAATTCAAAAGAAAGAAGAGTTTCCTAATTAAAATTTATTAAATTAAACAAATTTTTAAAAGAATAAATTAAATTCAAAGTATTTTGGTTTTTGTTTGTTTTTTTTAAAAAAAAAAGACCCTTTGAAGATGATAACTCTCGTGACTTATAAAAAAATCAAATTTTAATTGGTCAATATAAATGTAAAAAAACATTACACGAAAAAGCATAAAAAAAATTTATATAAATTGAATCAAAGCGATAACGTGTTTTTAATTCACCAATTAATTATTGCTATATATATCAATGCTATTTAATTTCGAATTATTACAACATTGCTATATCATTTTAATATTTTTATTTTCTTTAAATCACTCATAAAGACCCTAGGATAAAACTGACAAGCTACCAGCCTTTGTGATTATAATACACAAGGTTGTAGAATCTTTCAAAATAACTGTTTTTTTACTTTAAAAATCTTTGGTGAAATGGAAACCAAAATTACGTAAGAATTAATGGCGATAACAATAAAGAGCTCCTCCACCTCGGATACATCATCATGATGATAAAAATAATAACAATAATAATAATTTTTTTGTGACCATTGTTCTTGAATGGTAGGAGGTTTCCAGCAAAGTGTAGAAGGCTATCCAAATAAACGTAAAAAGTTTGATGGAATTATATCGATCATCAGCATAAATTGCAACACTCCAAAAAAAAAAAAGGAAAAAAGAAATATTCAAGTTGCATAAGGCTATTTCCATTATGTTTCAACAATTGGCAGGATCCCTCCTGAAGGAGAATTAAAATGTATAGATATTGGCCGTTTAGTTTGTGTGGCCTTTAAATTATTATTAGTTGCAACGTTTTTTTTTTAATAGCCTTGATTTACTATGATGTTATTAGTCCAATGACAGAAGTATTTTCAGTCAATCATGAAATTTGAAATCCAAAGCAGGCCCTGCCTAAGTTGGTTGTTGCAACATCACATGTATACTCAATGAGATGAATATCATCAAATAACAGAGATTTAGGCAATAAGTTTTCTTATTATTTGTAAAATGCTTCACGCTAGATATCGGATATTAATTTATATATTGATGATATGGACAATGAAAAAAGTCGAATTGAATGAAATTCCTTTTTAAATCACATCTATTCTAAAATTAGTGAAAATATTTATTTACAAAAAATATTTATTAATTATATTTTAGCCAAAAATATTCACTTATTTTAAAATAATCAACCTATATAGATTATTCTCTTTTCTTATCTACTGATTATTTATCCCGTTAATCTCTTTATCAATCTCTCTTTTTGTCATTCTTTCTTATCTCTACCGATTATTTATCTCATTTGATCTTTTTTTATCAATCTCTTCATGTAATTTTCTATATTCAGCTTCTTTATTTAAAGCATCTTTGGGCATATCCTTAATGATCTGATTAACTTCTTCTATTTCTTGTTCTATTGATCTATCGATTGGGCGATGTGTACGTTTGTTTTGTGTATTAGCATTAATTTCATGTTTCCGTAAATACGTGTACAATATCTAAATGGATATATTACGACAAATACAGTATTAGTATATTATGATAAATTACGATAAATATATTATGACAAATATATTATTTATGCACTGATAACTTACTTTTTCGGGTGGAGTTGGATCAATTCCTAAATCATGTAGAGTCAACACACCATTACCATCAACAACATTATCTTTACGGAGTAATTTGATTTGATCACGAGTTATGGTAAATAGATTTATTGGTAATTGTTCCATTAATAAACCTTGTAAATAACCAATTGACCAGGGTAATGAAATGATTGGACGTCGTAATCCAGCTTGAGTTAAGGTTAATCGGATTAATTGTTTATAAGTGTAAACTGTAAAAATATATGTATGCATGTATATGATTATTTGTATGATTTTGTATATTACTATCAAATATGGTTAGTTGATAATTAAATACTTTTAGGACCACCAATCTCAAATAATTCTCCTTTAAATTTTTCAAATTGTTGATCTGCTTTAATTACCCCCTTTGCCAAATCCCATACATAAACCGGTTGAAACCTTGTTTTTCCACCAGCAAAAATTGGCATCACTGGTAAATATTTTGCTAATTTTGCAAATCTCTGAAAAAAAAAAAAATAAAAATAAAAAACCATGTAAATATAATATCAGGAAAAGTTATTATAATAATAATAATAATAATAATAATAATAATAATAATAATAATAATAATAATAATAATAATAATAATAATAATAAT
>CAUDNR010000638.1:12338-27483 GCA_958430865.1 Entrophospora sp. SA101
AGAACCAAATATTAAAGAAGTTCATGCACATTCATCAATTATATGTGCTCATTGTCCTTTTTTTCAAAATGCATTAACTAATGCAAAAAGAGAAAATGGTTATTATATCATTGAGAAAGCAAAACTTGATGAGTTGGCTTTTAAGACAATACTTAAGTAAGTTTATTTAATAACAATAATTTTATCATTTTGTTTATAATAATAATAATTATTATTATTATTAATAATAACATTTTATGTTTAAAAGATTTTTATACACTTGTAAAATTGAATTAGATGAGTTTAATGGAGCAAATGTATTGCAATTATTGATTGCAGCAGAGGAACTTGGCCTTGAGTCATTTTACAAATTCACAATGAATTACTTTATTGAAAAACATGAGGATTACATTAAAGAAAATCCAATTAAAATTCTAAGATTAATCTATTCTAATGAAGAAAAATTTAAGGAATTGAAAAAAATTTATCTAGAAAAATTTTATGATTACAGTGACAATTTATTTGAGTCAAGTGAATTTGAGTTATTGGAAAAACCAGTTTTAATAGCTATACTTGAAAGTGATGATTTTTATGTTGAGGAGGAAATAATTATTTGGGAAAGTATTCTCAAATGGGGACTAGCCAAGCATCCAGAAATTAATAATATTAATTATGTTAAAGTTTGGACAAAACAAAATTTTGCTGATTTAAGAAACACTCTGAAAGAATTGATTCCCTTAATTCGATTCCAGGATATTTCTAGTGAGGATTTTCATTACAAAATTGTTCCTTTTAAGAAACTTCTTCCTAAGGATTTATGGGATACTCTTTTAGAAAATTATTTGGTTCCTAATAAACAGCAAACTTTAAATTTATTACCATCAAGAAATCATAGAAATCCAAAACTTAAACTTGAATCACTGACAATCAATCAAAATCTTACATTGCTTTTTGCTAGTTGGATTGATAAAAAAACTCCACCATACACTTCATTCAGAGAAGTCAAATGTGAATTTAAACTTTTATATCGTAGCAGTAGAGATGGTTTAAATACAACTATATTCCATCAAAAATGTAATGATATCAACAAAACTCTTGCAATTGGAAAAATACAAAATTCAGAACAAATAGTTGGAGGTTACAATCCACTTAATTGGAATGAGAAGGAAAGTAAATATACAACTGATAGTTTTGTATTTAATATAAATAATAGAAATGATATTAATACTGTGCAATTTAGTTATGTTAATAATAATACTAATAATCAGCATGCAGTTAGGTGTCATCCTGATTGGTTACCTATTTTTGGTTATGGTTCTGATATTAATTTTCAAACAGATGGTAACATTTATAGTAATCCCACAACTTATAATAACATCAATATAGTAAATAATAGTAAATATGATGAATTAGAGGTTTTTCAAATAATTGATAAAAATTAAAAATGAATTTGTATTTTTTGCATAAATTTTTAATGTTAAAAAAAAAAAGTATTCGCATTGAAAGTAAATATTAATTTAATTTTTTAAAAGTTATAATTTTAATAAATTGTTATTGTTTCTATATGGTTATTTGTTGATTAATATAAATATCTCTAATTAATTAAATAAGCCTAATAATTTGGAAAAGAGATATGAATACTAACATGAATATGTATATACATATATTTTCAAATATATTAATAATAGTATTAGTATATATGTCATTCTACATGTAATTTTTTATCTGTGAATTTACTAAATATGTTTAATTATTTAATTTAATCAAAGGTAGTAGGGTAAAGGTAAATTTTATTTAAGTTTGACTAATATTACGTATAAATAAATAAATATTTTTTAAAACAAACTTAACAAACCTTTCATTTATTTTTTTTTTATAATTAATTTTCCAAGGATATTTAGGATGGAGGATTTGCTACAGAAAGTGTGAACTGTACTTGAAAAACTTCCAATTCATCAAATCTACTTCCATGTTCTATATTGATATCATTATAAGTCCATGATTCACTGCCATCACCAATGTTACCATCTGTATCAAACCAAACATCACCATTAATACCAAAAAAAGGTAAACAAGAAGAATCACACCAAATTGCATAATCATATTCATCATCAATGACATTGCTAAATTGTACAGTGTTAATATCATTTCTATTATTTATATTAAAAACAAAACTTTCAGTTGTAGCTTTATATTCATTACCATTCCAATTAAGTGGATTATAACCACCAACTAATTGATCCGAGTTTTGTATCCTGGCAACTACAAGAGTTTTGTTTATGTTGTCACATTTTTGATGAAATGCAGTTGTGCTTAAACCATCCCGACTGCTACTATATAAAAGTTTAAATTTGTACTTTACTTCTCTGAATGAATTATATGGTTGCACTTTTTTATCAATCCAACTTGCAAAAAGCAATGTAAGTTTTTGATTGATTAATATTGACTTGGGTTGTGGATCTCTTGGTGGCAATAAATTTAAAATTAGTTGGTTATCAGGAATCATATAATAATACAAAATATCTTTCCACAAAATCCTAGGAAAAAGAATTTGATATGGCATAATTTTCTCAGTAAAATCCTCATTATCAATATCCTGAAATCTAATTAATGGAATAATGTCTTCTAGTATATTCTTTAGTTTCTCAAAATCATTTTCAGTCAACTCTGAAATGTTTTTTTCTTCCAAATTTTCAATTTGTCCAATCCCCCATTGAATAATAAAATTCCAAATGTCAATTTCCTTTAAATCTAAATCATCTTTTTCTAATAAAGACACAAAGATTGGTTTTTCAATATCTTTGAAATCATTAGATTTTAAAAATAATTCTGGTTCCTCATCAAGCATTGCCTCAAAATATTCATAAAGTAATTTGAATGATGATTGATGTCTTGATGAAATTTCATGAAGATAATTTAAATCCTGTTGAATCCATTTTTGGTTTTCTGCAACTAAATAATTTTGTAAATCTTCTATTAATTCATGAAAATTTAATTCATCACATGCTTCAAGAAGTTCACCAATTTCATAAAAATCTAAATTACTTAAATCAATAATTCCATTATAAATATACCTTTTAAATAATAATAATAATATTTATTAATATTAAATAAATTAATGACAATTTTAATTAAATCAAGCTAATTAGATTAATTAATCTTACATTAAAAGAACTTCAAATATTTTTGGAGATATGTTGTTTTTCTCAAATAAAATAACACCGTCTTCAGATCTTTTAACCCAATTAGTTGATATAGCTACTTTAAAATATGAAGATCTTGCTTTTAAAATATTTGAATGAGCCTTAAAAACTCTCATATCATCTTGTTCAACTCCAATTTTAATTTCTACATCATAAAAATCTGATTCATTCATCAATTTTGTTAAATCATTTACAAGTTTACAAATATGTTTTAATGGTAAAGCATCTATATTGGAACTAATGAGCTTGTTAATTAGTGGTATAAGATTTTCTAAGGATGAAAAACTATTACACATCTTTGAAAATTTTTTTAAAATTTGTGAAACATTAAAACTATTCATAATAGATATACTATAAATCAACAAGTCTAATTGCGAATTACAAAGAAAAAAACATAATTCTTAATTAATCATTATATACAAGTTAATTAGTTTCGACTAAGGAAATAAATTTGTTACAAGTTAATTAGTTTCAACTAAATAAAACTAAATAAATAAAATAGAAATATTTTATTTAAAACTTTTATCTTTAAATCAATTCGTTGATCCCCTATTCATTCTGATCCACACAAACAAAAATAATTGTTATCACCAACAAGTAAAAATTAATATTAAAGTGCAACATATTCCAAATTTTATTAATTATTTTTTGAAGAAATGAAGCACTATTATTACCAGAAAATTTTGTAAGTCTTCTTGGAACTCTGGATACGCCATACTTTTGATACATAGTTAAATAAATTTCCTAATAATAAAAACAATCACAAATATTTCACAAAAATACAATTCCAAGGTGAACCCACCAAAGATACTAACAATCTTTCATTTGGTGTTGAGGTCGCAGAATTGGCGATCAAGTTTTGCAAGGATGGAATATTTTGTTTTTTTATAACTCCACCAATCAAAGGGATTGCAATCAAATCCATATTCTCTAAATACTCTCTGATTTCATCCAAAGATGTATTTTAACTTCATCAAATTAATTATTAATTATAATTGTAATAGGTTTGGAGGTGTGCTACAACTCATTCGTGGATCAACAATTCACACTTCCTTTGACCTATGTTTAGTCGTTTTTTAGGAATTATATTAATGTTGATAGCAATCGATGTTGTACATGGACATGTCTATATGTGACCGGTCACTTTACCGACAAGCATTGTGTTAACAATTTGCCAAGGAGTATGTGAAGACCTAGATAACTTTATGTAGAAGCTAAAAGTTTGATTTTTTACAGACAAGTTAAATCAACTGTTGACTTTGCCCTACAAATCATTAACTAATAACACAACTTATTATCCTTACTTTGCATCAAAAACCAGTCCATAAAAATACAATTTAGATACATGTGTAATATTTTTTTTTTTGTCTGACGAAATTGCTAAAAATTGCATATTCGGACTTTTAATTGTTTTATTAATATTAACATTTTAATTTTTAAATAAATAAAATAATTAAATCATTTCTCGCATTTGAATACTTTTAAACATAATTTCACAAAGAAAAGAAGAATAATGATTTATATATAAAAAACGTTGAAAAGCCCAAATTGACAAAATAGTTCAAGCTTTGAGAAACAGTTTGGGCTAGAAACCTTACTTGATTGTCGGTAAAGTGTCATGACCGACTTATTGAGTTTACATATGTAGTATCTAATAATAATAAACTTTATGTTATTAAATGGTCAAAATTATATATTATGTGTATTCTTAACTGCTACCTACAATCAGAATGCCATTTTTTCAGTTAATACATGGCATATTAAAAAATAATCAATAGTTTTTTTATTTACAAATTCAAATTTTTTTAATATAATCCAAAGTATTAATTATCATTCAGCAATAATAATAATTAGTATAAAGACTAATTTATTATTATAATGGATGTAGCATGAAGACTAATCTGTTAATATTATTTTCCCAATTTAAAATTGTAAAATAATTTTCAGTTTTTTTATTTTTTATAAAAAATACACCATTATTGACTTCTAATATTAATTTTATATGTTAAATAAATAGTTAATTTGTATATTATTTCTAAATATAATTTTCCTTCCAGAACTCAATTAATGATGTAAAATAAAAATTATTATTTAAAAAAATTATTTTAAGTGACCACCAACATTATTAGATAAGGCATTAGGAACAAATTGAGAATTTCTGTATTGTTGAACTTGTTCTTCACTAGGTATTTCTATGACATCACTTGGAACTGATTTCTTTTTCTTTTGATATAATCTTATAATTATGAATGTTGCTATTGTTATCACTGTTATTCCACATGAAATTGATGATAGTATTACTAATGCTTGAACAATGTTTGGTGACGTTGATGTTTATGTTGATGTTTCTGATGTTGATGTTGATGTTGATGTTGATGTCGATGTTGAGTTTGCTGAATAACTTGTTTCCCAAGTAAAATCATTCATATTAAGTATATAAGTATTTGGACTAGATGATTGTGGGTATGTAAAATTATTTGTAACATTTCCTATACATTTGGAATTTTTATTTTTGATTAATTAATTTTAAGCTTGAAAGGATATAAATTTAAAAAATATAAAAAATTTACCAAAACAAATTATCATTTGATTTCCTATTAAATTAGCTGTATGCGATCTTAGAGGTGGAGCACGATTAACAGTTGAAAAATCAGGTGCAAACCATTGAAAGGGATTTGTGGTTGTATCCAGTACCAGAAGTTCAGGAAATGATGTGGTTGCTAGAGGATATCCATTACCACCATAAACAATTATCCTTCCATCCTTTGCTATTAATACAATTTTAGTATGATTTTTTTTTTAAAGTTAATTACAAAGCACAGTTGAATGACCAATTCGAGATTGGATAGATGGTGGACCACTTGCTGTCTAAATTTCATCCAAGTGTAAGAAAAATAAATTAAATATTCTGTTTTTTCTCATCAATAAAATTTTAAACATTATACTTTAATTAATTAATATTTACCATAGTTGACCAATTTGAACTATTTGTATCAAAAATTTTTATCTATAAAATAAACATAACCATAAATATTTTACTTTTTTAAAAAGACTATAATCAATGTTCTCTATATGAATATATAAAAATAATGCTACTTTATTAATATCAACTATAGTTCCCACACCCTCTCTTCCACCAATAATTACAATTCTACCATCAGGTAACAAAGTTGAAGTATGAGATCCAGTTGGTAATGGTGGATTATTAGAGAAAACTTGATTCCAAGTCAGGTCTACTGTATTCAAAGTGTATATGTCATTAAGAAATTGAACTGTAGAAGATCCAGTAGCTTCATCTGCTGCCCCACCAAAAATATACATTTTTTCATTACTATCCACAACAACACTGCTAACTCTATGATTCATGGGAGCAACACCAGTTGTTTTTGGAGCATTCCAAACTTTTGTATTTACATCATATGCATAAAGCAAATTAGTAAAATCATATTTTTTAGAAGTTGGGTTCCTCATAAATCTACCAAATAAAAAAATAGTTGATTTATTTGATCCACCAACTGCTCCCACAGACCAAGAATTATCCACAGGTATATTGGTGCCATCTACCCATGGTACATTTATAGCACTGAAATCACTAGTTAAATCTACATAAAATAATGAATCTGTTGCGCCCTCTAGACTTCGACCTCCAATAATGTAAAGCTTATTATCTACCACTACACAATGTCACATCTAGGACAAATCAAGATTCCTGCAGATTTCAAAGATATTTATTCATTCGTTGATGATATGGATTGCTATTAGGAATAAAAGATATCTTTACAAGATTGTTTAATAATTTTTATGAAAAGCTTTGTGTACCAAGTCAATTGGAAATAAAACCTACATTGAAGAAAAAAACATTAAGCACTGAAGAATTTGAGAAGTTGGTCAGTAAAACAAGAGATAGAAAAAGGTTGTGTCCATTGTGGTATGGAAGTGTTTAAAGGATTTTTCTTTCTCAATATATATTATTTTGATTTTAATTGTTTTTACTTCATCTGAAAATTTGTGTTGTCTAAATAATAAGTTTTTATTATAAAAAGTTAATCTTTCTTGCTTAGTTTAGATTTTTAATAATTAAGTAGTTAAACATTGAATATTTAGTAATCTGAGGCTATGGATATTGAGATTATCTGTTAATTAATATATATCTAATTTTTTAGTTGTTTTTAACAATTTCATTTTAAATGTGCCTTTATTTGTTATAATAATGACAAATTGATTGTTAGCTTAAAATAAAAAATTGTAAATACAATTAATAATGATGATTAAATTTGATCCCTGAAATCCTTGTAAGACCAATGTTCACTTTGTCTGGTTTTGTTGCAGCATGCCCCATATATAAAGTTTATAAAGTTTATTTTTATTTTGAACGTTTTAAAACCTTTCAAGTCAAGCAATTTAATTGCAGGAGGTATCTGTGGAATATATTTATTTTGCATAATTTTTTCAAGAATAGATAAATATTGCAATTATGAACTTGATTGCCAAGGCTTCTTGAAAAATCATCACATCTATAAAATTATTAGAGGTTTTTAATAGTAGATGTTTCTAGAACAGTGCCAAGGAGAGAGAATCTTTATTTCATACAATTTTTCAGAAGTTGCAATAGATAAAAGTATTATGATAAAGAAAGGAATTTTCTGTATATGGGGCATGCTTGCAACAAAACCAGACAAAGTGAACATTGGTATAACCAAGAATTTCCGTGATCAAAATTTAGTCATTTGTAATGTGATCATAATTAATATCCTATTGTTATCTTAAGTGATATATAGAACTATCCCTATATAAAAATAGTTGATATGAAATTAATTTATATTAGATCTACTATGGAAACCAAGAATTATAGTACTATCAGAAGTATTTTAAAAAAGGAACAAAGTGAAAAAATTGCTCCTTATATTTTTAAAATAAATGACACTCAAACACTGGAAGCTTATCTAAAAAAAGAAAGGATTACCTATGAAATTTACCATGAAGAAAGAAAAATAATAAATGTTGGAAAAAGAAAACATCATGACATGCCCCAATTGATAAAAAATGATCGGCATTAGTGTAACAAAAAAATTATTGTATATGTATAGTGTTAACATTAATTATAATTTAAAGATATGATGTATACATATAGTGTTAACATATTTTACATTATGTGTAGACATCTTTGTGATCTAATTTTGTTTATAAAAAGACATTATCTTTATTTCTTGAAAGGTATTGATTAATCAGTTTCTGATTCTATATATTTTATTCTGATAAAGTCATTGATTCTCTTAGCCCTTGAGATTTAGGATTTCTTATTAGAATGCTTATGTAAAATTACTTCATAGAAGGGTTGGAGATTGAACTCATAGGTGGTATCAGATTTCATATGATGATCTAGAGGCTTCTCTATCTAGGATTAGGTATAGTATTCATATTGAAATTTCGATTTAGACTTATAAATTAAAGTATTACTATATAAAAAATATATCTTATAAAAAAATGAGTGAAAAACATACTATCTTCAGTGGATTAATCCTTTCTCTTTGTATATATTCAGTTAAAATTAATGTTAAAGATCTTAATTATAAAGATCTTGGAGAACAACTTAAAGCCTACTAAAAATATTTTAGTGATTAATAGTAATTTTGTTCACAAAGCTTATGATGGGTTTGAAGAATTTATAAATAGACCTAAGAAGCTAGCACCTTCTAAGAAGAAATTAATAGCTATACCTGGCTATAAAGAACGAAAAAAGATTGGTGATGGTACTTGCTTTCAATCCTGCCTTGAGTTTATTGTATTAATTGATGATAAGACTTATAAAATGTGCTATTTTCCTAGGAGTGGAGAATTACAAGTGTTTGGTGTTATAGATGAAAAATTTCATTCTGGTGAAATTGCTGTTGAGTATATTATTGATTTTCTTAAACATAGCGGACTTTCAGAATTTGAATCAGTTGGTGTTGTTAGTCATAACCTTTCATTGTTGAATTATAAATTTAACGTTATCTTACCTAAAAATACTCTTATTGATATATCAAAAATACATGATATCATTTCTTCAGATAATTTTCCTTCACCTTTTCCTATTGACTATGTTAGTAATCCTCTTGATGGAATCCACAAACTTTCAATCAAGTTTAATGCATCTGGAAAAAATACTTATGTTCTTATTTGGCCTTTGGATTCTAACTTCTTGATTTATGATTATTTGAATTCTATCTTCAGTTCTGAAATATATAATCTCTTTAAGACTTTACCTATTCCTGATAAAAAATAAAATATTGGAAAGATTACTGGTAATAAATATATTATTATAATTATTTACAGCAATCACAATCAGCAGCCATAATTATTTATGGCAAATGGTAACGACCTGTCCAAACATTTATTGCAAGTGTCTTTAGTATATTTAGTCATGATGAAAAAATTATGTTATAAAGAAAATTAATGAAAAATTTATTATAAAAACTTCAATTATGAAAGAACAAAGTAATTATTAGAAAATTATGAGCAATAAAAGCTTTTTTTGTGTGATTAACAAAATTGGCATGTATGGGAATGTTTATCCAACCTGGTAGTTGGGCATTCTTTTATTATCATAACTCGTGCAGTATACTATTCTTCTTATTTTATTATATTTACTAATTTAGAAAATCACATTGTAATTTTTTGTAATTTTGTAATTCAATGTATTCTGGTTACACAATTTTATAAATTTCCACTTTCATATGAGCCGATTTGCGGAATGGACAAATTACAGGGGATATGTAACACAAAAATTTTACTATTACTATGATAACCAATAATAAATAAGCACATAATAATAAATAATAATAAACATGATGACAGAAAATTTTAACCAAGAAAACACTAATCCTAATCTTCAAATTGAAGAAAACTCCACATACCCATTAGTTAATAATATTACATACAAAGAGCGTGTAAATAATCAAACGAAACGTAGTTTCAGTTATGTTATTATAAAAGAAGGTGTTTATCCTGAAAAAGTCCTTACTGGACCAAAAAGCAAAAATTCTGTAATTAGTAGAAAAAAAAGATCAATTCAACAATATAAAATCCCACATAATTATATTGTAGAAACAACATGGGGACGAGCAGCTAATAAACGAACAGTTCGTTGTAAAATTAATTATGTTGATGGAATACCTCAATTTTGTATTGAATATGGTTTTAACTTTCAAAATGTCATTTTCTCAACTAAATCTCCATCTGATGCAGCGCTTAATTATGAGAGAGTATGTATATTTTATAATAATTAGTAACTTATAGAATTACCTAATTAATATTATTTTAGGCTTTAAAACCAGGGACAAAGGCTACTATTTCAGGTCCCCTTGTATTTGGATTACAATTAAACAGTGTGCAAAAGGCACGTGAAGCAAGAAGAAGAGGGCATTTAATTAAACCAGCCAATAATTGTGTCCAATCAACACTTGAAAAACGTGCTAAAAAAATTGCAGAAAGAACACAAGTTAGTTTTAATAATAATGTTAAGGAAATTTATCATGAGTCTGATAAAGTTATGCTGAAAGAAATTGAATTCACACTTAATGATATGGATTTTCAAGTGAATTATGGTTATGAACAAGAAAAAAAAAATCATCAAATTCAATCTATAGTAAAAGCAGTTGACCAAGGACAGATATCCAGATGTTCTTATCAAAATTTAGCTGCTGCAGAATATAATTTACCACGTTTAGGCTCTGTTTCTGATGAACGCACTGCAATTACTAATTATATGAATCAAATAATTAAAATTTCATTGGTTGACATAAAAAAAATAAATGAACCTGAAGAGTCAATAGAGTCTGAAGAAGAAGATATTGTGGATTTGGAAATTATACAAAAAGTCATTGATACAATGGGAATAGGTATTCGTCGTAGTGCAAAAGACATTTTATGTTATATTATTCCACAGTTGCAGAAACAGCAAATATTAAAATCATCAGATCCAACTATTCATCTACGTGTTTCTGGTGATGGATGGAATGTAGGAAGGAAAATTAAACATGTCATGGTGACATTTATGATCTTAAACCATGAGGATAAACATCATCATGCAGATTATCATTATACTATAGCATTATATCCAGGCACCGAAAAATATGATCTGCTTAAATTTATGTTAAATCCTTTTCTTGATGAGTTACGATCACTCAAAAATGATGGATTAAAAATATCTGGAGTTTTATGGAAATTTGAGTTATATTTTAGTGCAGATTGGAAATTTTTGGCTATTTGTCTTGGATTAAATGGTCCTACTGCTAACTACTTTTGCCCTTGGTGTCTATGTTCAAAACATCAACATGGTGATTTAAACAAAGATTGGCATATTGAAAAAAACATGGAACAAATTGCAACAAGATATAGTGAGGTTAATGGTCACATTTTTCCACCTTTATTTGACATGATTTCAATAGATCATATTGTTTTTGATGAATTACATGTTCTTCTACGAATTACAGATAGACTTTGGGAATTAATGCTTGCAGAAATCCAAGAATGTAATTTATTTAATAGTATAACACGAAAAGTCATTTTAGATGAAATGCTGCGATTGAAAGTACCTTTTCAATTTTGGGAAGAAGAAAAATCTCATGCATGGAAATATACATCTCTTGTGGGGGATGACAAAAAAATTGTTTTGCAATTTTTTAACTTAAAGTTACTTTTTAAACCTTCTCGTGCACAATTAATTCGAAAACTTTGGGATGAATTTTATAAATTGTATTGTGCTATTCGAAATAAAAATACCAATCCAGCAAAGTTAAAGCAACAATCACTTGAATGGTTATCTTTATTTCTCACACCATCACAAGGAAATCCTTCTTTTCCAAAAACATTTATACAAGGATTATATATGCCAAGTCAAGTAACTCCTTATATGCATGCATTAGTTTATCATGGATGGGAACTTTTAGAGAAACATCAAAGGTGGGGATTGAAGGCATTTTCTTGTTCTGCTGTTGAAAAAAAAAATCACAATCAAGTTTCAACTTTTTTTCGCAAAACACTTAAAAATGGAGGTAATTTATCAAAAAGAAAGTCTGCAATACAAGAAATCATAGAATATGAAAATAGAACACTTTATTATACTTATAATACATTACCTGAATCTCCAAAAATCAAAAGAGTCCACATTAAATAAATAAAAAATTTTTCTTAATATATAATAATAATCATATGAGCATAATATATTACATACTGTATCTATTTTTATATAATACATTATTTTAAATGTAATAGAAGGACTCATACACAATCAATAATAAAACAATAAAGGGTTCAAGTTTCAACTTTATTCAATGATTAATTAAAGTTAATATTAATGTTATATTAGACTATAATACAGATTTGTATACTCCATGTATATACAAAAAAAAATTCCCCATTTTATTATTTTTTATTAAATTTACAATTAAACCTTCTACATAAAAGATTGTGAAATATAAAAATGAAAATATATATATCCTGCTACACATATATTTTTATCAACTTCATTTGATATACGTTTTTTCCATTCTATCAAAATTTCACCACGTAAAATTTGTGGCCGCCTAGCTTGTTTTTTAATTAAAGATTGTTGTTGATAAATTAATTGTTCAAGAGGATGTACTTCTTCTGATTGATTATGTGAGGTAGAAGGATTCCATGGAACAGGATCTAAGCACACAACATATGTTTCTTGATTTTGTGAATATACTTTTTTCCCCCATTGATTAGAATTCAAAATTCCACTTATAATCTCATATGCTTTTTCACCCTGAAAAATACACTTATAATTCCCTTTTGTTCTAGAATAATAATGAATATTCCCAGCAAAAATAGAAAAAAAAAGACTCTCAGGACATGGTACAGATACTAATTTCTTTCCCATATACCTAAAATTTAAAACCAATTTTTTGTGTATTTCCATAATCAAGATCTCTTTAAATTCTGCAATAATATTAGTTGGCAATCTATCAAGATCTTGATGTTGATTATATTGTTGTATTATTCTATTGTGTTGCATTAAACCACGTGAGCTTTTAAATTTTTTTCCACAAATAGAACATAAAAAGCAAGTATTTGATGAAGGAGGAGGTATAGAGAGATGCATAATAGTGGAGTGTAAGGAAATATTGACATGCTAACAGGAGAAAATAATAATTATTTAATAAATAAAAAAAATAGTTATTAATATCCAAATAAATTTTTTAATCACCATTTTTTAGAAAGAAAACTCTTTAATATTATTAATATAATTGAAGTTATTGGCTGTTTAGTATTTGGAAAACTATGCAGCTGATGCTTACAATAATAAACTCGCGTTTTAAGTTTTCTAGTATTTGCAGCTGATGCCTATAATAATAAACTCGCGTTTTAAGTTTTCTTTGTTATTCTATGAAAAATATAACTATTTGATAAAGTTATTTAGTAAAATTTTAAATTGTAATTGCGATGTTATTATTTTTTCTTACTATTAGAATCCAATGGGTTTTTCCAAATCCAATGGGTTTTTACTTAGTGTTTTGCTTTTAACAAGGGTAAACTTTAACGACATTGTCCCTGTCAACCAATCAAAGCCAGAGAATTGTGTCGTACGATGACCTTATTTGGTTTCAATTCTGCAAATCGGCCCATATGACGCAAAACACGTACATATTGTAAAATAAAATTTTATATATCACCACACGTTAAAATTTTTTTCCTTGTAAGAACAAATCTTCAGCTTCCTTTTAATATAACTTTTAGTAAAGAAACTCTTCTATAGCTTTTTTAAAAAAGGATCGGTTATAAAAAATAAATTTTCTTTTGTATTTTGAATGTTACACATATTACTTGCAAGTTTAAAATATATATACATACAATTTTAAATATTATAAAACTTCTTGTTCTTAATCTTGTAAGAACTTGGTTTTCTTTATTAACATTAAATAGTATAAAATAAAAATTTTTTTTTTACATTTCTCCACAAAAAGGCATAAAGATTTTTAAAAAACACTTTTAACTAAGTATATAGAATAACTTATTGATTTAACAAGGTACCTTGATGTGTGACTTGTTTGAACAACCTAGTATTGCGCCTTGGAGTTGGTAGAGTTCATAAACTTTACTTCTGTCTCCGATTCATTTTTTCATAATTTCTCTCTATGACAAATATCTTAGTAAAACTCTCTATGACGAACATCTTAGTAAACACTCTCTATGACGAACATCTTAGTAAACACTCTCTATCCATAACAAACAAATTACATATAGAGATGGAGGGTTGGTTGTATGGAGGGTGAACTATATATATATACTACTAATATAAAAAATTTTTTTGTCAAAAGATTGTTGAATTTATTTATTTAAAATATATATCCTCTCCATGTATAAAATTAATTTTACATTACGACCAACCTTTAATGTTAAAGTATGCACATGAAGTGTATGTTTGTAGTAGTAAGCCACCTATTATTTATTGTCCGGTAAGATACTTTATATATAATTTCTATTTATTTTATTTTTTTTTTTTGAGGATTCTGCCATCTTTAACATAAAAAAAAATTTTAATTTTTAATAACGTATGTATAAATTACTTATATTATTTATATTACTTATATTACTGCTTTACCTGTTCATTATTCACTCACTACTTATGATTATTATAATGGTTTTAATTTCATTATCACTTGTAGAATTTTAACTACAAGAAGTAAAATGTCATTTAATATTAATATATCTTTTATTTATTTAATATAGTGTCTAAAAGTCATTTTTGCTACAAATTTGACAAAACTCAGAAAAACATAAAGGTATTTGCCTTGTGAACTCAACTTTGGTGGATCGGCTGCTTCAAAACACTTGTGTATAAAGTTTTATATGTAAAGTTTGATTTTTTACTATGAAATGCGCATCATTTTTAATTTTTAAGGCGTGACAGTTTTGGATTCACAAGATCTATATGTGTAACATCGAGTTGTCCCCCC
>CAUDNR010000639.1:1783-12033 GCA_958430865.1 Entrophospora sp. SA101
ATTTTAAAAATTATTACTTTTTGGAAAGATGCAATTGAATCTAATATTTCTAGTTATTCTGAAGAACAGCTTGATGAGTTAGAAGAAATAAAAAAAATATTTGAGGAAGCAGATAAAAAACCTTTTAATCCTTCAACAATTACAGCAACTGTTCATCCAAATGCTGTTTATACAAGTAGATTATTGAATTTTACAAATCTTCCTCAACCTGTAAACTCCAATAAAGTTACAATTATTAGTAATAATAATGGTAATTATTGTTAAATATTTAATCTTAATTATTTATTATTTATGATATTTTAAATTATATATTCTAAATATAAATCAATACTATAGAATCTAAACAAATTGAATTAACTATGCCAGATTCCAAACAAATTGAATTAACTATACTAGATGATTTTATGAATAAATTTCATTCATCTGATTATTGAAATTTTTACATTAGTTTTTTTATCATTATAAGGAAATGTTATATGATGAACAGACACCTCTTATTATTATCAAAAAAAATTTTTTTAATGATTATATGCTATCTATTTTAAATTAAAGCAAACACTCCTTGTAATTTAACTTGATTGAAATGACCTAACACCATGCCTCTTAGTATTATTTTTTTATAATTTTATTAGTATTTTTATATTCAACATTTATATATACTGTTTTAACATTTTTATCATCTATAAACACTACAAATAATAGTAATACAAATCAAGAGATAAAATCTGTATCTCACAGTAAATCTCAATATTTTATTAAAATAATATGCCAACAATGTTAATACAATTTCTTCCAATTTATTTATATTAAATCATAACAACAATTTCTGCAAATGTATATTTATGCTTTACTCTCAAAACTATCTTTCACTATCATTAAACAATTTCTTAAATAAAATTCATTAAATATTACCTCACTAAAAAAAGAAAAGAAATAAAAAATAATAAAAATAATTGACAAATATAAGAGAAATTTATTATGCTCAGGATTAGTGAGGATTGTTAGATAGATTTATTATTATTACAAAAATATAAATTTGAAGACTACAACAAGGACAAGGTTGATGACAGTGTTATTTATTAAATTATTATGATGATGATTTATGATGATGAAGATTAAGGTTTCTGGTCCAAACTGTTTTCTCAAAGCCCAAACTAGTTTGGGCAATTTGGGCTTCTCAACATTTTCTATAAGCATGAACATTAAAAAACTATATGAATCAACTTGTTTTAACTTAAACAACTTTAAAATAATTTTGCCCAATTTCGGCTAATAACAAAAAGTAGTTTGGGCTTATAAAAAAATAATTTTTGCCCAAAGTATTTGGGCAATTTCGGCTACTAATAGAAGCAGTTTCGACCAGAAACCTTAATGAAGATGATACATGAAGTTGAGAAAGTTACAATGTTATTTATATATGTTAAAGGTTCTATCATCTAGTTCTCCAATTTCTTTGAAATCCTAATTTATCCTAATTAAATGTATTACCTGAACCTTCTATTATTTTCAAGTTATTTCTAAAGTGATTGAATCATTTAAATTCCTTTGATTAAGTTTAACCTGAGAATTAAAGGTCTGTTTTATCAAAATTAATTTGGCTTTGACTCAATTTCTTAAAATCTCAATTTTTAATTGCATCTGACTCAATTATTATACAGTTGCACTTGTTTATTTGCATACAGTATATTTGCATAATCTGTTCATTTACATAAAGGTAGCTCAGTCCCATATCAGGACTTATGAAATATTTGCATAATGTAAACATGCATATTGTGTGATCAAAATCCGCATCTCACACAAATCTCTTGTTTTTTATTTATACTAATATTTATTCTGTTTTCTGGCAGTATCCAATTATTTAATTCTTTGATTATTTTCTTTCACTATAGTGCTCAAGCTATTTAATTATTTACAGGGCAAGCTTCCTTACTTCCCTTCTGGCAACGTTTTCTCAGCAGTTCTTTGTTATCTGCCTGAGCCAGCACGTCTCAATGATATTTATAATATCTCAAGTATCTGCCGTGATACTTTCTACACTGATTATTATATTTATGGTTCAGCCTCTTAACTGACCTCACCTAGCTAGGATTTCCACTATTTAGGCATTTGCCTAATCTAGATAAAAGTAAAGAAAATAAAATTAAAAGAAAATAATTAAAAAAGGACAGGCAATTATGAGGGACGGGCATGGCGTGGGTCAAGGCACAGCAACCCATCCCCCGTCCTTTTCTATTATTCATTGGGGAAATCTTGAAAAGGACGGGTGAAAAAGGGTCAGGTTGCTGCGTCATTACTGCCCATCCCATGTCCTTTTATATTATTTATGGGCAAATCTTGAAAAGGACAGGCAAACAAAGGATGGGTTACTATGCCATTACCACTTTGTCCTGCTGTTTTTTTTTATTATTAATGGGCAAACACAGGTGAAAGCTGTTTGTCATAAATATAATATCCCATATCCATTTATTCCTTATTTAAAATCTTGATTTTTATTTTTATTTATAATCTTTTGGTTTGAGACAAAATTGTATAAAATAAAATCATTGAAAATATAGATTCAGATATTGATTGTTGCCACCACTATAAATAGAAGGGGAATAACCTTTTTAATACAAATCTTTAAATGTTAATTTTAATACTAATCAAAAATGAATGCCATGTTTTTTTAATTAATGAATGCAAGATCATAAATAATGTATGCCACATTTATTTAATAATAAATGCATTGTTATTTGGTACTAATCAAGATTGTCAAATAACGAATGCCAATGCCACATTTATTTATTAATAATGGATTTATTACTGAATTTATGGCTAGTTCATTTTAATATATTATAGAACAAATTTGAATTGGCAATTTTGTTTAGGTCAAAAAACATGAAAATCTAGATTCAGATGTTGATTGTTGCCACCACTATAAATAACCTTTTTAATACAAAACTTTAAATTTAATACTAATCAAAATGAATGCCACGTTTTTTTAATAATAAATGCATTGTTATTTGGTACTAATCAAGATTGTCAAATAATGAATGCCAATGCCACATTTATTTGGTAATAGATTTATTATATTTTTTGGCACATATCAATTTATTTTTTATTACTAATATTAATATTAGTACATAATAATTAATATTTTCCAATTATGCCTTGCACAATTTGAAATGATTTATTTTCTTATTTATTATACAATATTGTAGGTATTATTAATGCCGTCCTTTTTAAGAAAACATTAGGGACGGGCAGTAATGGCACAGTAACCCGTCCCTTTTTCACCCGTCCTTTTCAAGATTTCCCCAATGAATAATAGAAAAGGACGGGGGACGGGTTGCTGTGCCTTGACCCGCGCCACGCCCGTCCCTCATAATTGCCCGTCCTTTTTTAATTATTTTGAAAAACACCCATACCATTGCCCGTCCTTTTCTAGTATTAAAAGGCCAAACGTGAAAAGGACGGGGGACGGGTTCAAGCCACACCTGCCCGTCCCCCGTCCTTTTCACGTGTCCCCAAAATTTCGAAGGCGTTTAGACGCGTTTCGCGTAACTTATCTATGTAACGTGCATAAATTTGGATTTTTGAGCCGGATCTACATATAAATTGACACGTGATTTACCCTACCCTTAAATTTTCAATAAAAAAAATTTTTTACACACCAAAAAATGATCAATCAAAGCTAAAAATAATTTTTTAAATAATACACAGTGAGTCTCGGTTAACGGGCATGTTTGTTCCAGGAATTTGCTAAACTGAGAGATCCGCAAAAAGCGAAACTTATGATCAAATCACGTGATACAGTTAATATAAAAAAAAATATAACGATAATATTAATATATATCACTGTTGACTCATAAATTCATCAATTCGACATTATTTTGCTTCTTGGGCACTTCTATAAGAAATTTCTCTTTTTAACTTCAATACATTTTAATCATTTGAGAAATCAACTTCTAAATTTTTTAAATGCAATTCCCAACCATTTATGGCTTCTGTACTTGTTACAATCGGTTCATTTATCTTCTCAACACATCATTGTCTTCAACTTCAGGTTGTCCCAACACAATGCTTGTTCCGTCATTTCTTCTTCGAATTCAAGATTTTGATCAACCATAATAAATTTATCCGTTAAACCTAAATCCGCTAAATCAAGGTCCACTAAACTGAAACTCACTGTGTAATATTTATTCTTTTCACAGACCAGAATTTTGCCTTGTCAATTATTAAAAAAAAACTAACTTATGTGACATTATTATTGATTTAATTAGACCGTGACAATTATTGCTGATTATTATTAGTATTAGTATTAGGGCTTCTATTCGTAATACAAATTCTTGTTCGAATTATTCGTTTTATCGAATTAAAATTTATTCGAATAAATTTTCAATGTAATTCGAATAATTCGAACAAGAATTTGTATTACGAATAAAAGCCCTAGTGCTAGTAACTATTATGCAATGATCGCATACGGTCCCGTGATCAGGCGACTTTTGAAAGTCACGTGATATACCAATTTTTCTTGCATTTTTGATTGGACTGGGTGTCTTACACTATTACTATAGACAGATCGTCAATTAAATTCTTACAATTTTTTTTTAAAAAAATAAACATTAAAAAGTTAAGATGTCCTTTGCTAAATTATTAACACAAGACAGAAGAGAACTAGTATATAAAATTTATAATGAAATGAGTAGTATTGCATATTCTGCTTTTTCAACTGTTTCTGACCTTGAAAATAGAAAAAGTTATTTTTTACAGTTAGTCAATGAAAATAAAGTACTATTAGAAAATGAAAAGAAATATTGCAGAGAAAGATTTATTTATTGGTTTGAATTAAATAAAGCAATTTATAAATGGGGTGAACCAAGAGAATGCAATAATTGTGGGACAACAAGATACTCTGATAAATATTGTGAAAAGTGTATTAGTCTACACTTACAGGACCTTTTCAGCACTTGGACATCTAGGAATGAGATAATTGATGGTTTTATTCAAAAATGTCAACAGCTTTCATCTCTTCCAACTCAAATTATAGAATGGATACCTTATGAGCAATTTTATGAAGTAGAAAAGTTAACAGAGGGTGGGTTCAGTTCTATTTATACTGCTGGGTGGACAAGAGGATATATTGATGATTATGATGAAAATAAAAAGGAGTTTAGTTATCTTGGAACTCAGCGAGTAGTATTAAAATCATTAAATAATTCAAGTAATCCAGGAAAACCTTTTTTTGATGAGGTAATTGTTCTTATTTAAATTAACTAAATCAAACCATTTATTTAAATTAATTGATTTTATTTATGTAATTAATTTCAGGCATTGAATTATTGTAAAATTAAATCAAATTTAATTGTTTCTTGTTTTGGTATAACTAAATCCCCAGAAAATGGAAATTATGCAATAGTTCTTACTTATGCACCAGAGGGAAATTTAAGAGATTATATAAAAATAAATCATTATAATTTAAGATTAAAAGATAAAATTGATATTTTTAGATATTTATGTAATGCATTATATCGTATACATGAAAAAGATTTAATTCATTGTGATTTACATAGTGGTAATATATTATTGAAAGGAGGTGGTTATTATATCACAGATTTAGGATTATGTGGACCAGTTGAATCAACAAATAAAATTTATGGAATTATATCTTACATTGCACCTGAGCTACTTGGTGGCAAAAGTAATACAAAATATACAAAAGAAACTGATGTTTATAGTGTTGGGATGTTAATGTGGGAAATCTTTGCAGGTCATCCACCATTTGATGATAGGGCTCATTATGTGAGCTTTCAAAACCTTTCAGTATCCATTGATTATCTCACACCATGTTTTTTTGGTAGATTGTGCATCTTCAGCCTTGCCTGAACATGGACAAATACCTAGTTGAAGAAAATAAACCAAATCATTACAAGTGTGTACGTGGTAATTATAATTACATTCACAATATTTATTATAAATCATGTGATTTAATTATTGGTATTTTTGCGTAACTTATTACTTTACAAAAAAAAATTTTCCTCCACACACAAGTATAAATTGCATTGTTAAAATGGAAACAAATGTTAATAATCAAATTGATAACAATGGTATTTTATTAATCATTAAACAAATTGTTTATAAAGGTCAAATTTAATATTAAATAATTACATTAATTTCTCAATTATTATAATAAAAAAGAACAAAATTCTACACTTGAAAAATTATTACAACAATTAAAAGATTCAAATGGTATCATCACAATCATCACTACATTGTATCATATTTCATTTACCACTTTTCAGTTATTTCAACGTATTAACAATTGCGTTTTTTGATGATATAGATCTTGGTAATGAGATAATTGTCAATCTACCGATATTAAAAGTAGAATTAGAAAATTGTAAGGAAAATAAAGAAATTTTTACAAAGGTTGATTCTAATGAATGGAAAACAATATCTACAATTGTAGAAATAATAGCAAACTCTACTAAAATTGGCAAGTTTTTACTTCGCTCACTCATTCGCTCACACATATACAATATATAATTAATGTCGATTGATTGATTGTTTGTATAGAATCATCACGAGATCCGATTGGCAAATCTGGTTTCATAGAATTGATTGTCGACATTATGAATATTTATGATAACATAGCACCAGATCAATTATTCTATGATGGGTTTCGAATTTTAGCAAATCTGTGCGTTTCTAATGGTAAATAAAACATTTGAAATATAATTTATGAATGAGAAATTGTTGATTTTAATATTCTGTGATTTTAGACGAAAATCGTAGGAAAAACTTGGAAAGTGGAAGCATTGATTTAGCAATACGTCACATAAGACAATACGATGGTTCGTGTAATGAATCGAATGTGATAAGAACTGCTTTGGCATTATTATTAAATTCGGGTGCTAACAATGGTAAAAGTTTCATTCATTCATTTCATTTGATTCGATTGATTGTGAATATAGTTTCTAAAGAAAATATGATATTATTTCAAGATGATATCAACGAAAAGATATTAAAGGAAGGTGGGTTGACATTACTTGCAGATTTAGTTGAACCTAAAATAATTCAACAGAATGGAGATCAAACTGGATCTAAACACACTACTGATATTACTGTTGTAAATTATGCTACAAGAGTTATAGTGAATCTAGTGGATTCTGGTTTACTTGGTAAATTGGAGGGGGGAGGGGTTGAATTGATTTCTTTCGTTGGAATTATTTTTTATTAATAAAATTTATATTTAAACATAGCTTTACCTGATAAAAAAGATTCAGAGAGTGAAAAAATCCAAAAAATGATATCATCTTTAGTAAAATCTTTAATTAAATTTATCGATTGGACTGCCACAAAAGATACTCCATCTGAAATTAATCAGATATTGGAAAATGTCATTGATATTTTAGAGCTAGTCGCTATGGAAAATGGTATACTATTATTGTAATAATTAATTGTATCTTTGTATAGGTTTATATATTTACACACACACACATATATATAATTTTTAGGATCGATACATTATATGATTGTAAATGATCGTTTATTTGAAAATTTATTAAATTTTCTAAGCCAATCAAAATCTCATAATGATTGTAAAGCTGTTATATTGAAATTGATAGTTAAAATTACAACATGTGGTAAGACACTATTTTTTTAAGAAAAAAATCAAAAAAATATTAATTTATTAATAATTGTATGTTTTTATTAGATGAAAATATGGATTTATTATTTCAAGATTCAACTATATTTAATAAATTTTTAACATGGTTAAATCTAAAACCTAAAAATAATGATCTTCAGATGTGTGCAGCTTTATGTATAGGAAATTTGGCTAGGAATGGTAAATGATTGTTGTGTTTTTGTTTATTTTAAGTGGAAGATTTTTGATTTGCTCTCAAACGTATTTATTAATACGTTGTCTAAATAGATAAAAATTGTGAAAAGTTGGTAAAAGATTATGAAATTATGAAACCGTTATTGGAAATTCTTAAAACTGCTGACAGTGTCAAACTACAACATTCTATAGTTAGCACAATTAAAAATTTATCACTACCAGGTGATTAATGATATTAAAATTATAATTTATAATAATAATTATAATTTTTATAATCGTTATTGTAGTTTCATTCAAGTTAAAATAATTATTCGATTAAATATTATTCTTTTATATTTTTATAGCTGTTAATAAGGACATTATTGGATCACTTGGTGTAATTGAATTCACGGCGACATTATTAAAAAACGATGTTGTGCCTCTTCAAATAGCCATAATTGGAATATTTAAACATTTATCTAATAAAAACGGTTGGTTTTATTCAATTATAATAATGATATATATTTTATATTAATAATGTATTTGTTATTGTTCACTATTTAGTGATAAATTCCAAAAAAATAATTATGGGCAGCAATAATATCAATAATGATAATTCAGAAGAACCAACGCCGCTTTCTCATGTTTTAGCATTAATTCAACGAACTGATGATATAACAATAAAAAATGAGGGTACAAGAATTTTGGTGAATCTTGTAAAAAATTTATGGAGCGAGAATTCAAAATCTGAAATTGGTAATTGTTATTTACGACATCTAATACATAATTTATAATATATAATAATAATAATTAATATAATGACTTTTATTAGATGGAGTTTCAATTTTGGAATTAAGGTCAAAATTAAATAATTCAAAAGTTATAAATCATTTAGTAAACATGTCATTGGAACCAACTTATCCTATATTACAAAATGAAGGAATAATTGCATTGACTTTACTAACAATGGATGATTCTGGACATACTAGTAATAAAAATATAAATACTATTGTTAATATTATTTTTTTATTAATTATATTTAATGTTTTTTTTTTTTTTTTGTTTTATTAGGAAAAAGCCCTACATTAGATTTCTTTACATCAACCTCTTCTTCTTCTACATGTTCTTCTGAAGTGGTAAATACAAATGGCACTATACTAACATCGTCTTCTGATGTGTTGCCGTCATCATCTGCTGATGATAATTCATCAGAATTAACGCCATTATTAAGTTCTTTACTTAATATACTTCAAAATAATGAAAATAAATATCCAGAAGAAATTAAAATTAATGTTTGCATATTATTAGAAAAAGCTTCTAAAAATTCTTGTGGTGATGGTTTGTACACATTATTATTATTATTATTATTTTTTTAAAAAAGTTATCTAATTCCTACAATTTATTTTTTTATATATTTAGCAAAAAATTATTTAAGAAAACATATACCTACGACAATCAATTCTATATTAAATAATTTAAATAATGAAAACTTTATAAATGATAAAAAACCAATGAACGATAATCTAAAGAGGGGATTGGAGAAAATAATTAAATGTTTAGATTAATATTAGAATTTAAATTAAATTAGAATAGAATAGAAATAATTATTGCCACAAATAATTGATAAAAAATTGGATTTATTATTTATTTATTTATTTATTTATTATTGAATAAAAAATCAAAAATTTATAAAGAAGTTAGATACTGTATATTTAAATGAATAATGGCTATTATTGGTATTTAATCGGGTATATTTAACGTAAAGAAACAATCGTAATAATTGGTGAGACTCTCTTTTATCTTTTTGATTTCATTTAAATGATTATCATTATTTTTAATCAAGATCAAAACCAATCAAACCAATCAACTAGCAATTAAAAAATTCAGAAGAAATTGAAAATATGTGAAAGGATTTCAAGCAATGATTTGATAAAAAGGTTAGCTAGCTAGGTCTAGACCTTTTGTCTAGTGAAACAGTCATTGAAATTCGTAAGTTATGTGGAGAAGGAAAGGGGGGAATTGCTGCCTCCGCTGCAAAGATTTACATCAACGTAAAACCAATCCAAGAAAGAAAACGGTAGTAACAATCCAGCAATGGATTAATAAAAGGAGTGGAGGAGAATTACATGAAGAAGATACAAATATTAGTAAATGACATAATAAAAAGAATAAATGCTCACAATGGTTTTGGATCCGAGTACAGTTGGCGCTCGATATAAGGAAGAGTTTGTTTTGGCAAAAAACTTCACTATATAGTGTGATTCATTATATAAAAAGATCGGCAAATTTTTATTTTTTTGATATTATATACAAATACATATATTAATATTGATACACAAAAAAAAAATAATAAAATTCATTAATTTTTAGTAGACCTTGATTTAGCGGATTTAGGTTTAACGGATAAATTTATTATGGTTGATCAAAATCTTGAATTCGAAGAAGAAAT
>CAUDNR010000640.1:0-14191 GCA_958430865.1 Entrophospora sp. SA101
AAAATTTTTTTTTGTAATTTTTATTTATAATTTTTATTTATATAATTTAAATAAATTTTTTTGTTGATCACAATTATTTGCGCAAATATTTTTTTGCAGATCATAAGATCGTCGAATTTCCAACACTGAGCGTGTGACAAACAATCATAAATCTTGAAAAAATTATAAAAATCGTTTACAACTTGTTCTGGCATATTTCGGTAATGCAGGTAGATGTGCAATGGGTGTTTGCTTGGCATAGTGTTGGCACTTCATGCAAGTGGGTCCATTTGCCTTTGGCCACCATCAAGTTGTAGAAGGCCTTACACATTTATTTCTTTTTAAAAAAGGGGACAAATTTGAAGGCAAGGTTGTGGTTTTTGATAGATTATTGCATTTTTGATGGCCAGTATCTGGTTTTAGTTTTGAAAATTTCATCTTTTCTTAAGTATCGATGTGGCTAGTACCAACACAAACAGAACCTAGCTATCTATTGAAGGTGGTATTTTATAATGTACCATAGTGTCCCTTTCTATTGGGGAAAACATCAAAGATTCCAGGTCAGTGTTTCCAATATGATCAGAAGTTTGACATTGTTTGATTCAACAAAACTCACAATCAGTATACTGTAGTTTGTGCCAGTTGACTTTTTATTTGATATGATAATTTAGGTATAATTTTTATTATATTTAAATTATTCAGATTCATGTATTAAATTTTAAGATTTTTAATATTAATAAATTATTTATATATTATATAAATTATATGATATATTGATAATTCAATTTGTCAATACTATAAAAAATGAAACCATTGATTTGAAAAGGTAAGAAACAAACAATACTGCAATTATGTTTATTTTTTTCAAAAATCATTATTTTAGTGTGCATATTTGACATCAAATGAAAAAAAATTCCAAATAATTTAAATATTTATATCCATTAGATGAGAAACTATAAGTATGATAATAATGTTAATGTTAATATCAATACTAAAGTTTAAATTAATATTTGAATGATTAATGATAATTACCATTATTATTACCAATAATTGTTACTTTATTGGAGTTCACAGGTTGGGAAAGGTTTGTAAAATTTAATAATCTGCTAGTATAAACAGCATTTGGATGAATTACTGTGGTAATTGTTGAAGGATCAAAATCTATTTCATCCATTTTATCAAACTCTTTTCTAATTGATTTATTAAACCAATCATTAATAATCTTATAAATTTCTCCAGCAGTTGGACGTTTATCTGGATTAGCATCCATGCATTTGAATGCTAGTTCAATATAGAATTTTGGTGTATTGTTTGAGAATCCAGGTCTTGCACCTTTACATATTTCCATTGCAAGATATTCATCATGTGCCAAATTATTAAATGGTTGTTGGCCAGTTGATACTACAGACATCAGAACTCCAAAACTGTATACATCTGATACCATTGTATATGGTTTCTTATTTAAAACTTCTGGTGCAATATATGGTAGTACTCCACATATATCATTTTTGTCTGATGATGTTTGATTAGCTGGGCATGATAATCCTAAGTCTGCAATAAATGACCACATATTTTCACTATATTGAAGAATATTACCACTATGAAAATCATGATGAATAATTTCTTTTTCATGAATATCATTTAAACCTTTAATAATATTATAAAGAATTATAATTTTGTTATGCCATTTTAAATTTTTAAAATCTTTAGTTAAATAATTTTGAAGACTTCCATCTACCATATAAGTCATTACAAATATATATTCTTTGGTAATTGGATCTTGTGTTAATCCATAAATATGAATTATATTTTCTTTATTGTGAAGCTTCATATAATTTTTGAACTAAATAATAAATAAATATTTAATTACAACAATACTAATTGATAATATCTAAAAAATCTAAAAATAAATAGAAAAATAAAATAATTTACCTCATTAAGAAATTCATTAGAAATATTCTGTGAATTATGTAGTTTTTTTAATGCCACAGTCCTATCATAACTAATTCTTTTGTTATCATAATTTATACTTTTATCACCATTTAACCAAGTAGCTTTGGATATAGTTGCAAAACCACCTTCACCTATCTTTTCAATATTTGTTAAATCATTATAAGGAATCCATTGAAGATACCAATAATTACCATACTCAGTTGCTTTAAGTTGTGTACTTTTAATCAATTCATCTAGTGTTTCATTGCTACTAGTCCATCCTTCAGTTAATAACTTTGGATCACATGATTGACACCATGCCCTATAAGTATTATATCTATTGCATGTCGGACATTCCCCATATACTTCTTTTCTATTATATTGATCTTCATAATCTTGAAAACTTCTATCTTCCATGTATTTCATTACAAAGATATATTCTTTTGTAGCTAGGTCTTGTGTTAATCCATAAATTTTATTTATACATGATTCACCATGAAATGTAACATAATTTCTAAACTATATAAAAAAATATATTGAATTTCAGAATAATATTTAAAAAATCTGAAAATAAAAAAATAAAATAATTTACCTCATTAAGAAATTCATCAGAAATATTCTGTGAATTATGTAGTTTTTTTAATGCCACAGGAATATCCTTGCTAATTCTTTTGTTATCATAATTTACACTTTTATAACCATTTAACCAAGTAGCTTTGGATATAGTTGCAAACCCACCTTCACCTATCTTTTCAATATTTGTTAAATCATTATAAGGAATCCATTGAAGATAATAATCATTACCATATGTTGTTGCTTTAAGTTGTGTACTTTTAATCAACTTGTCTAATGTTTTGTTGCCACTAGTCCATCCTTCAGTTAATAACTTTGGATCACATGATTGACACCATGAACTTCTAGTATTATATCTTTTGCATGTTGGACATTCCCCATACACTCTACGTCTTTTCTTTAAACATTCATCATTTTTGTCAGTAGAAGTATCATCATGATGTTTATTTTCATCCAAAATGTTTTCCATTGTGGTTTTGTATATTTGTAAAAAAAAAAATTTATTTTTCAGCCACAAATATGTATCACAAAAAATATATTAATATTAAATATATTTAGATTTATCTAAAAAAAAATTAAAATTTTACCTGAACTACAACAATTCAGCATTGACACCCTAAAGTCATAAAACTGTAATAAATATTGCCAGCATGCAATCAGAGTTATTGGAGTCACCAAATCTTGAAAACTAAATTAAAATCACTATATACAACTATACTGCTTGATTAGAGTTTCTATTCAAATAAGGGTTTATTTGAATTATTTGTTTTACTTGCTATGAATGAGTATTTGAATTACATTAAAAGTTTATTTGAATAAAATGAATTATTAATAATCTGATAATTCAATAATTCAAATAAGACAAATAAATGAATAATTCAAATAAAACAAATAAAACAAATAATTCTATTGATAATTTAAATAAAACAAATAAACAAACAATAATAATTCAAATAATTCAAATAGTTTGAATGAATAAACAAATAGTTCAAATAAATATGCAATGTATTTGATACTATTGTTGTGAAAATTAACAAAAAAAACGAATTTGTTAGATTTCATTGCCTAAGTAATAGTAATACCAAGACCATGCAGAAACAAAACTCAGTTTGAAAAATCCACATAATGTCCTGATGAATAAAAGATGAGAAGTTCGGCAGAATTGGAAAATAAACCCTCGACAATTTTAGCGGTCGAGTCTCTACTTGATTCTATTCATTTTGTGTGTGTGTGTACATGTTCCCGATTGTATACAATTGCAAGTCAGAGTTTTTAAAAATAATTTTCGAAAAATAAAATGAACAACAAAACTATACATATGAAAAAGCAAAATCTGATATTGATCATAGGCAGGGTTGGCATTGACAACATCCTGCCATTATTGTGACTTTGTGTTCTTGATGATGATGGTTGAGTTGGTGATTAGTTTGGTTGGGGTGATTTGAGTTGATGATCGAGATAGTGAAGTTGAATTTGCCTAAATGAAGGTTGTTGTTGTTGATCTTACACTTAATATTACGCGTGGATTATTGTCAGCGTGTGGTGGTGGTTTAGATTTGCAGGTACCGTGTCCGAATGCAACCCTTGACCATGGGTGTCAGATTTAATAAAATTTCCTTTAACAAAAATGCATTAAGGTGTTCATAACCATAGAATTTTTTCCACGCATGAGACCCGTACAATTCTGAAAGGCGAGAAGCTTTAACACTCTCCTTGACAAATGTGCAATAAAATAAATCTCAGAGCCACGCCCTCCCTGAAATTTGATTGCATCATTAATCATCGAGAGATCTTGGTCAGATCAGCCTAATTTACACAAGGAATAACTGTGATCTTATAATTATTTAATGTAATTTATAATGATAAATAGTCTTATATAATTAATTACCTATACAGTGTAAAAGACTAAACTTTGCTCCACGTTTATCTAAGATATATCATATCGTCTTTAGTCATGGTAAAGGAAGATGAAGGCTCAAACCATATAATTCATGGTAATAATACCACAAGTCACCGCAACCAGGGCTAGCAAGGTAAAGGGTTTAAAATCTTAATTAGTAATAATTGTCTTGACTAAACATATGACTAAATAGTTTGGTCAGTTTAGCCAAGTGCTACGCGGCCGGCCCTGACCACAACCACAACTAACTAATTATTAATGAAAATACCCAAACTTTATTCCAAATTTAAATACAATAATTGCAGATCTCAAGTCATCGTTATTTTGATGATTTTATTATGTGTGTGTTTCTAAGCAAAAAAGATTCTACACCCAGATTACATACGGCTGCATTAGTCAACCCCTATAAGTCCACCCTCCTTGGGAACATATCACTATTTCTCATGAATATGCATTTAGAGAGGGTGTTCATTTAGAGGGTGGAATTTTATAAGTTTGGGAATGAGGCATAGCGTGCATTTAGAGAGAGGAGGTTGACTGTATTATCTCAAATATGACCAAAAGTTTTGCTTTTCCATACAACAAATTGAAGGATTCCATGCCCAACACAAATGAAATTATGATCTAATTTGTCAAGAGGAAAGTATATCATGCTTAATGGCTTAAGTGTATATTGGCACAATAAAATTGAGCGTCAATCCAAAAATAATCCAAGACTGAATTTGACGTAAAAATCAACGATCGATCAATCATCATCAAAAGATTCTATATAGAATTGTTTGTTATCGCAACATTCTTATATTCGAAATTTACAATATTTATCAAAATATCCACGACACATTTAATATTCAAAAAATTCAAAAAAGGGTATAATGAACGTGTAACAACAAAGATTCGCGCGTGCCATAAAATAAAAATGTGTAAATCATGTGCCGATTTTTAAAATAAATAAGCAATATATATATATTAATAGTTACATGGCAATAATAAATTGAAAATATTAATAATAACTAACTAGTCAACAAACCAATTAATTAACAATCTTTGCCCAAAATATCTTTAGCAATCATTGAAGCAGCTATAGGATGATAGAATGATCGATTTTCTAGAAAAGTTTTCTTTGCCAGTTCTGATCCATTTTTAGCTTTATTTAATAACCTATTATCAAATATATTTGAAAAATCAATTTATGATAAATAAATTAATGTAAAAAAAAACCCCTATCACAAATTTACTTATTAGTTTTTACCTATATAATGGACGAACATATTTCATCCTTCCTTGTTCAGTAACGAATTTTACAACATGTTGATAAATAGGCTCATAACTTGTGTTTAGACATAAAACATGCCATCTAAATTTTATTTCACTATTACGAACATTAGTAAAACTATAGAAATGATCCATTGCTGCTATTGCTATATGTGGAAATGGTTTGTATTCTGATAGACGTTCTAAAAGCACCACTATGTTTATTATTTTGTGAGGATCGAGAAATAAAAAATTTAATTAATTAAATTAATTAATTAATAAAAAAAGGAATAAAAATTGATTTAATTACTTTTTTGCTTAGAAGAAAATAATTGAACATCTTCTGGTGAAAATGTATCAAAATGGTCATCATCTCTAGCAGCGTCCCACCTTTTTTTTATTGGTGTTAAAATAATCAATTTCACCAATTCACCAAAAAAAAATTAATTTCTCATTAGAATTATAATAAATAATTATTTACCTTTGTGATAGTTCATTACATGCTTTTGCCAAAGTTTGATCAAAATCATTCTTCACGGGTGGCTTTTTTCAATTATTATAATTATTATAATTGTTATTATTATTGGATTCAACCTAATCACCGTCAACTAACGTAAACAACAGCAAATATCATTAACAACACCATTACCATTCCTGGAGCATATAACCAACTGTTCCAATCGATTGAGTCCAACTTAGCTTTCATTTCTGGTCCATAATTAGTTTCCATATACGAATACAAAAAATCTTTCCAATCTTGTGTGGTGATTGATTTACCGATAAAATTTTTTACATGTGCTTTCATATATGGTTCAAATATCAAAGATCCTCCAACAACTTTTTGAATGTAATAAAGGAAATTATACCCCTTTTCATAAGGCACCGAGGAAAAACAATCATCAGGATCAATTCCTTTTAAATTAGGTGCCAAAGCAGTCAACGGATTATCAGAACCAAATAATTTTATATCATCAGATAAAGCACGCCAACCAATAATTGAATCAAATTCGGCATGCTTTTCGCTATGTACATAACCTTTTAAACAATATAAATAGACGTATTACCATTATTTCAATTTATAAATAATTAAAAAAAAAAGTTATATTACTAATTATTTTTCTTTCAGTAAAGATTGTCCATCCTTCATTTAACCAAAAGTGTTCCTAAAGAGAATGAATGAATCAATTAAAAAAATCTATATATGTGTGTGTTTATTCGTTTATTTTTTTTTTTTTTTTCATTAAATGAAAGAAACACAAACCCAATTAGCAGTTGTAACAAGATTGCCCATCCAACTATGAGAAATTTCATGAGCAATTACATCAACAAGTGACCTATCGCCAGCCAATAGAGTAGGCGTCACAAAAGTCAAACATGGATTTTCCATTCCACCACTATCAATGACATTAATAACATTAACAAGATGATGATAATAAAAATTAAATTTCACCAAATGGACTTACTAAGGAAATGAGGCAGGAAGTACTAAAAGATCATATTTTCCCCATTCATATGGAGTTAAAAGTTGTTCACCGGTAGCAATAAATTTTTCAGTTTCTTCAAATTCCCAAGCAGCCCCACCGACTACTTCTGGTTCTGACCAAACAGTAGATCTAGGACCAATTACTCTACCCTCCAGATTACCAACAGCTAATGCTATTAAATAAGATGGAATTTCAACTTTTTGTTCAAATTTGTATATTGTTAGGTTTTTCTTTGATAACAATGATGGTGATGATGATGATTCTAGCTCCTTTGTTTCTTCTCCTACACTAATCGCACTCATCAAAGCTCGTAAAGGTGAGGGAACAGTTACTTCTGCATTATAACTTAATTTAAATGCTGGTGTATCTTGGCATGGTAGGAGTGATCTAGCATGAATCTATGTATTTTTATATTTTTATATTAAATTGAATAAGTATGTTCAAGTAAATAATTAAATAATTATATACCAGAAATAAATTATTCTTACAGCTTGACATTGAGTAAACAAATAAGGATATTTTTTGCCAACAGTTTGACTATGTATAATCATTGATATTTTTTTAACTAATTAATAAATTAATAAACCAATTAATCAATTAGCACTAATTAATATAACATACCTCGGTTCTAACCATTGGAGAGCTGTACATCCTGATGTTGAATTGTAAGTAATATCTATAGTAAATTTGGTATTGACAGCTAAATTATCTTTAAGATCAATATGTAAAGGTAATCCAAATTTTTCGTTTTCTTCTCCAAAACGAAACTGTTAAAAATTAAAGAATGAATTATAAATATAAATTGATTGATTGATTGATTGATTTTATAATAATGATTATCATGGTAATTCATATACCGGTAGTTCCTGACCATCTCTAGAAACAGATTTTATTTCAAGGTGATTAGTATCAAGAATAACTTTATGAACATCGTCAACAAGATTGACAAGGTGTAAAGTGACACTTCCTTCTATAAGTTTTTCTTCAAAGTTAACCTTTAATTTCAAATCGACATGATTTGTTTTTATCTTGTCAATGTTTGATAAAGAATTTGGATCATAAACCATTTTGTTTTGGGGATTATAGGGTGGGTGATATTTAATGAATGGTATAATATATATTTTTTTTTATTCATAACGGTCGTGAGGTTAATAAAGTTATTAACTGTGCATAATAATAATATGTAAGGAGGGTCGTGACAAATAAAAGTTATGGCTTGTGTGTGTGAAACAGACAATGAGATCTAAAAAAAAATCCCCACAGTAGAATTAATTTTTTTAAAAAAATAATATTATATTAAAAGAACAATGAGTGAAGAAGTCGAGACCGTCGTTCAAACTGTCGAAAGTGTGGAGGTTGTTAACAAGTATCAAATGGCAGCGGAAGTTTCGAATCGTACGTGTTTAACATTTTTAAAAAAGTGCGTGTTTTTGTATAGAAGGGAATTATTAGCATTATTGATCATGTGTTGTTACCACTATAAAATAAATAAATAAACATATTATTGATTTTTTTGATTAGGATAAGACTTTGATGATTTATCTAGACACGTGCATCTCATTTTTTTTTCAATAATTGTTTATTTTCAATATAGGCGTGCTTAAAAAAGTGATTGAATCAGCTGTTGATGGTGCAATGATTATTGATCTATGCGCGATGGGTGATAAATTGATTGATGATGGCGTTAAAGTCCTTTTTTCTAAAGCAAAAAACATTTCAAAAGGTATAAAATAACTAAATAATAATTATGTTTTGTTTTGTTTAACACTTTGATAAACTAAACTTTGTTTTATTAATTAATTAATTAATTAATTTTTACTTTTTATTTTTATTTTTATTTTACTTTCTATTTTTGTTTGCTTGTTTGGTAATTATAAGGAATTGCATTTCCAACGTGTGTATCGGTAAATCATATTATTTGTCATCTTTCACCATTACCATCAGACCCGGAAGGTTCAGACGTTTTAAAGAATGGTGATTTGGTTAAAATTCAACTTGGAGCTCAAGTTGATGGATTTGCTGCCATCGTTGCTAGTACTTTTGTCGTTGGAGCAACCAAGGAAAAACCGGTGGAAGGAAAATTAGCAGATGTTTTAATGGCTGCTCATTGGGCATCCGAGGCTGCTTTGAGATTAATAAAACCAGGTTTAAGTAATATTAAAGTTACCGAGACAATACAGAAAATTGCAAAAGCATACGGCACAAATTCTGTAGAAGGTATATATACATAATATCTATTTTATTTTTTTTTTTGTTGTTAAAATAAAGATTATTATAATATTTTGAATAAATAATTTTATAATTATTATGATTTTATTTATGTGCGTAGGAATGTTATCGTATCAACAAGAAAAGAATATCATTGAAGGAAAAAAACAAATAATTCTTAATCCTAGTGATTTTCAAAAGCGAGAACATGAAACTGTTGAATTCAGCGAGAATGAAGTTTATGGTGTAGATATATTAATTTCAACTGGTGAAGGAAAGGTTTGTAATAATGATATGATGATAATGATAATAATAATATATTATCATTATTGTTATTGATATATTGATATAGATTAATATGCTGATGGAAATGGTTTTTCGCGTGCTTTCTTGTGAATTATTAATAATACATGGGATTTATTCTTTTATTTAGCCAAAAGCATCGAATAAACGTGTAACTGTTTATAAAAAAACTGACAACACTTATTTATTAAAGATGAAAACAGCTCGTTTAATTTTTAATGAAATAAGTCAAAAATTTGGTCCTTTCCCGTTTCCTTTGAGAGCATTGGAAGATGAAAAGAAAGCTAGAATGGGAATACTTGAATGTTCCAGTCATTCACTAGTATCACCATATGAAGTCTATCAGGAAAAAGAAGGTTAGTACTATTAGGGTTAGGAAGGAACAGCATCAGAAGTAATGGTAATGGTGACAAGCAATAGTAAAGAAATTACTTACAAGCTAGGAAATAATATACTTTTATTACATAGGTGAATTCGTTGCACAGTTTTTCAACACTGTTCTCCTAACAAAAAATGGTTCAATTAAAATCACCAATACTTTATTCAATCCAGAGGCAATAAAAAGTGATAAGAAAATAGAGGATGAAGAGATTTTAAAATTGTTGGCTACTAATTTAAAGCCAAGTAAAAAGAAAATTAAGAAAAAGAAAGCCGGAAGCGGAGACCAGGGAGATGTTGTGGCTGCAGAAGACGGAAAGGAAACTTCTGCTGCACCAAGTTAAATATTATATAAATACGATATATATGAACATATGATGTAACAATATCTTCTTTCCTTCTCGTTTTTTTATTTAATTTTGTTTAAAGTTCGCAATTTAAACATAAAGATACTTTTTAAATTAAAAAGAAAAAAAGGATGTAATATATTATATTAAATAATGATTTCGTACAATGTATAAATTCAAGCTTTGTAATTTGTTTCCATTATTAAAGAACGAATTAATATATATGTGTGTGCACGCAAATGTACTTTCCCTTTTCTGATTTTCAGTTAATTTTTCTTCAATAAGACGGCGTTATCTGTGGGATAAATTGGAAGAAACATCGCAAGTCCTTTTCTTGTTTGAATTGCTGCTGCTACTTTATGACCGATATACTGGATACATTATATGTGTTAGTGACTAATGTTAGCTGAGTCAATTATGCTAAAAATTACCATAAACATAACGTTCACACGAAATAGGAGTGATGGCACAAATTCGTGTGTGTGAGCTTTCTTTGGAGGCCTATGAGGGTTGTTACAGCAAACTTATGGATTTATGGTTGATAGCGTGATGTGCTCCGATGCACGCTTTGTTTTATTAGTGTTAGAGGATAGGCAATAAGCGAGTTCTTGGCTGATTTTCTTCAATCACTGTCATATCTCAAATATAATTATTTACTAATGTAGGTGAAACGGGCAAAGAGCCGGACAGATGTGATGAGAAGGCACACAGAGATCTTGACCTTGTTTATTTCCTGAGAAGGAATTGATTAATGTGGTTTTCTAGGGCCACCATTTAGCCACATCTTATGGACAAAGTAAAAAATTATGAGTTCATGATATTATTACTGCGCAATTACCTTCATCACGATTTTCCAAATTGCTTCGGCGCCTTTAGTGTCAGAATTAGATCGTTATCTTATATCACAGATAGATGAAGAAAAAGAACCTATATTATGGTGGCAGGCACATGCCAAAGAATACCTGACTGTAAGTAATATTGCACAACTAGTATTGCATCAGAACAGGTATTCTCTGTTGCTGGAAATACGATTAGTAAAATTCTAAATGGTTGTTGCTAGAGACTGCAAGAGCATGCTTATGTATGAAAAGCTGAATTATTAATAACATATATACACAGTAGTAATGATTTAAACCATATCAAATCATAAATATGAAAAATAAATAGTTCTAATTATATAATAGATGATGTCAAATTAACCTGCACTATCAATCAATAATAGCAAAATATGTAATAATATTAATTGATCGATTTTAAATTATATAATTATAGAAACAACTTTCACTTTGTTAGTATCCGAGGCTTGTCCATCTGATGGTTCCTGAGCATTTCGAAATCCACAAAATTGCGACGCGTTTTAGCAATAAATTTATTTAGAACTACCTCATGAATATGAATAAAGATAGTAGGATTTATGACCATTTCAGCGCGAATCCTGATCAAGATGTTATTTACGTACTTGTGGAGCCGTTATCAGAAAATAATTAGTTTTTTTTTTATATTCATATCATGTAATTGCGATATGATTTTTTATTTTATTTTTTTGTTATTATTTTGGTAACATTTTTTATATATCAATACCCTGTCCTGTTCTTGCTCGATCCATCTCTCATGTGTTACTGTTTCCTTTGTTGATGGTACAAACTTATATAATCGTTGGACTTCATCTCTTTTTACCACAAAATCAGCACATGCATTCTTTATTAAAGGTTTTTTATTTGAAACAGTATAAATAACAATTAATATCACTCATATTTAATGCTCAAAAGAATATTGTTCTCCTATTACAGTAGATATGTATAATTAAAGCCTCATAGTCACTTTCTGAAAGCTGAAACCGATTCAATCCTAGGTCAACTATTCCATTACATAATGGATCATCATATGTTAAATTGTCTATATCTATTTTGTATATTTTCTTGAAAAGGTAGTCATGGGTCGGTGTATTTTCTTTCTAGTAAGTTAGATGTAAAGTTAACAATTGATTTATTTTTCATTAATCGTAATGACACATACTTTTATTGCTTCTCTTAATATGGATATGTTGCTAGAAGCTGTATTTTTCCAGTCCACTTGTTCTTTAAACTTTTCCCATAATAAGCCCGCATCTACTAATAGCATGAGTTCTTTTCGATTATATCATATCTACAAAAAATGAAGTCGAGTTAATAGAAACCCGAAATCATCATTTTTAACTCAGATAAACCAGACTTCTGAATCAATCAGTGTTTGCCAGCTATAGAGTTTGCTTAACCTTTACTGTTTACAAGTCACCATAAAAAATGGAATGAAAAAGATTATCGCTGGCATTGTACTGCTTACTCAATCGCATTACATAAATTAATGTCTTGACAGGATGTTTTCTTCGTTTTCATATATATCAAAATATCTGATGTAAGTGCAAAGTATCCTTTCTAATGAAAGATCTGCATGTTTCATTAAGATAAACTTTCCCACAGTGATTTCAGAATTTTTTTACGATTATCAACGATGCCTTCACTTTCAATTTTTATTAATAAACGCTAGTGACATTCACAGTCTGCATTTTCGGTTTGAATCTTGAAAAGACTCCATTGTTGGTAAAAGATTCTAGAGATAGTGATTTGATCTAAAGATCCATTTTTTAAAAAGTCAAGTAAGGGGTAAATATTCCACTTGCTAAAAGAATTTCATAAGATGTTCTGGACATGGTTTACTGTTTGATAGTATAAAAAATATAGAGCGTTAATGTTTATAACAAACGAAAAATATTTCATGGATGTCCATAAATTCGATATATTGCCCTTTTAAATGTTTTCGCCCATTTCTTCCTTCATCATCTTTTGGAACTATGGAATGAGTATAATATAGAGGAATAAAGTTCAAACTAATAAAAAATACAGATTTTTGAATTGACAAAAAATGTTTAATGATAATACTCAAGTTAAGATAGAAGAAATCAATTTGTTAGTTAAAGTTACAACACGTAATAGTAAGAAATCAAACTTGGCGCGTAGAAATCAAACATATTGATGGATTTATCAAGGATTTCACCTATTTTTAATTAGATAAAAAATTTATTTAAAAAATATTATTTATAATAATAATAATAAAATTAAAATTATATACAGTGAACCCTCCATAAAGTGCACCCTCTATAAATGCATCCCTCCATAAATGCACACTATGTCTCATTCCCAACCTTGGGAATTAGAGATAAATACACACCCTTCATACTCTGCACTGCATGGTCTTCCCCCATCCCCATTCATATAAAACCACCCTATCTAAATGCATGCCTGTGACTTTCACGTGATTTATTTGCTAAATAAAATTTATTTATCTATCATCTCTTTTTTAAAATTAGTAATGGAAAATAAAGGATTAAGTAAGTTACCGTTGCTTATAAAGGATTGAATAAATGTTTGCTAATTCTTTCTTTTTAATTGACAAGAGTTATAGAATAATAATAATAATAAAAACAAATGAAGAAAATTATATATACGTGAAATTAAAAAAATTAAGGATTAAACAAGATCATGAATTTTTTTTAAAACTTATGTTTAATAAAAGTAAAATAAGAAATTCTAAAGAACAATTAAGATAAGTTAATGCCCTTGAGCGATACATTAATTTAAAAAAAAAATTTCAATGAAGCAATCAACAATAATATTAATATTATTAATAATAATTTTTATTAGTATCACGTGCAACCAATAAAATTCTTCCACTCTATTAATGCATCCATTCATAAATGCACGCTCTCATCCATTCCCAAGGAGCATAGATAAAAATCCTTTTATGGATAGATCGGCGTTACACACATTTAATAGACATTTCAAAAAAAGATCAACAAT
>CAUDNR010000641.1:1289-27440 GCA_958430865.1 Entrophospora sp. SA101
GATGATCTGGACTTAGAGAGGTTACAGCTATATTCTAGTGAAGTTTCAGAAGCAATGGGCTCTGTGTAACCACCTGCATATTATACAAATGACTGTTGATATGCAACAGTGTCCACTATGCTCCCAATTACTCATTTTTTTATTATGCGAACATGGTTTGAAAATTTTTCCAGTTATAGTTTCAATGTTACAGATTGATGTTATGTAAAAAAGTCAATTTTGGTAAAAAAGACTTATAACCGGTTTTTTCTAGAAAACCCCCCAAATATAACAAATGGGGGATTTTAATAATCACATTACTAAATTTTGATCCCTGAAATCATTGGTAATACCAATGTTCACTTTGTCTGGTTTTGTTACAGCATGCCCCAAATATAAATAAATTTCTTGTTTTTGTGTAATGATGATGTCATAAAAAATATATATTATTATCCAAAATGGTTTTAAATGTTTTAAGAAACTTGTTGAATGAATCTGATTATTATGATGTGGAAATCAAGGTTGGAAAAGATGAGGATGTTAAAACTTTCAAAGCCCATTCTAATATTTTGAAAGCAAGATCTTCATATTTTAAAGCAGCATTATCAAATAATTGGGTAAAAAAATCTGAAGATGGAATTATTTTATTTGTAAAAGAAAATATTTCTCCAAAAATATTTGAAGCTGTGTTAATGTAAGAACTATATTTATTTAATTTATTATTGTTATTAAATTTTTTTTTGTATTCAAATATATTTAAAAATCAAAAATTTTTTTTAAAAGGTATAATATTTATAATGGGATTGTTAATATTGATAATTTCAATCCAGATGAAATTCTTGAACTGCTGGAAGCTTGTGATGAATTAAATTTCACTGAATTAGTTGAGGATTTACAAAAATATTTAATCATTGAGAAACAAAATTGGATTCAACAGAATTTAATTTATCTTTATAAAATTTCATCAAAACATTCATTTAACTTGCTTCAGGATTATTGCAATGAAAATCCAGAATCATTTTTGGAATCTGATGATTTCACTAATATTGAAAAACCAATACTTATGACTATATTGGAAAGAGATGACCTTAAATTAAAGGAAACTAAAATTTGGGATTATGTTATTCAATGGGGAATTTGGCAAAATAACAAAAAGTTTAAAAAAGATATTTCAGAGTGGGATGAAGATGACTTTAAACAGTTAAAAAATGCTTTAGAGAATATTATAACATTAATTAGATTTGATCAAATATCTTCAGATGATTTTTATAAAAAAATCAAACCATTTAAAAAAATTTTTAATAAAGAATTTTATAAAGAAATTCTTGAATATTATCTTAGTAATGAATGGCAACCAAAATTGTTACTTAAAAGAGGACCAAGGAAAGGAAAAAGGAAATTATTAAATTCAGGAATGAAATCCTTAATATCTATTTGGATTGATGAGAAAAGTGACATAAATTGTAAAAATAATTACTTACCATATAAATTTGAATTGATTTTTAGCAGTTTTCAAGATGGACTTTCAAGGGCAGTTTTCCAGGAAAAATGCTATAGTATTGAACAAACAATTGTTATCATGAAATTTAAAGAGACAGGGGAATTAGTTGGAGGATATAATCCAGTTTCCTGGAATTTAAAGGGAAAATTTCCAAATGAAAATTATGGTTATTATATTAAAACTGATAAAAGTTTTATTTTTAAAATTGAACAAAATCAAATAATTAATTCAATACTGAGTAGGGTCAAAAATCCTGAATATGCAATATATCATAATAATAATAATAGAATTACTACTAATGCTTTTGGTATTATACAAATTCATGTAGAATGTCATGAAAGATTAATAGATTTTCGTGATTTAGACATACACAATAATATTATTAATAATGAGCTTTATTGTTATTACAATCATAAATACTTTAATAGATACAAAAAAAATTTAAATCTTAAAAATAGCAACAAGAAAATTCATTTGTTAGAAGAATTTGAAGTATATAAATTAGTAAAGAATTAGGATAATTTAATTGTAATATTTTGGAATTTCCAAATCAACTAATATTAAATTTTAAATAATATTTTTGATGCAGGTGGTTATAATAAAAAAATACATTCATTTGTTTAAAATGTTAACATTATAATAATCTTCTATTCTTGATTGTATTTGTTCTTGAGAACTTTATAAGAAACTTTACTTTTCAATTTTCTTGATGTTTCTAATTACTTGAAAATCAATATCCAAATTTTTTTGTTTTATGTATTTAAATGCAGTTTCCAAACATTTTATAGCTTCTATACTAGCAACCATTGGCTCAAGTTCATTTGTTTCATCATTGCCATCTCCAACTTCATTTCATCCTTTAATGATATTTTACAATTTCTTCTTGAACAAGAGTATTTTTGACAATTGTAATATATTCATTTGCATCTAAATGGTCGGAAAAGTGAAATAGGGTAATCAAACTATTTATTTCATTTAATTCTTATTGATGATTTAAATCTTCAACCATTAAATCAGTTGAACTTTGATTATTTATTGTTTTAGTTTTTTTCCCAGCTATTTTCAATCGTTTCAGTTGTAATTTGATTCCAAAGTATTGATTTCAGATACTTTATCATTATTCACTGCTTCTCGGTAAGTTCTAATTTGTTTTGACAAGGGATTTTTACTAAAGAATTTGAAAAATAATTTATGTTAAAATAAAAAATATTAATAGAGGTTTGCTTAATTACCTTTAAAACTATAGATTATCCTTTTATCTAAAGGTTGTAGAATAGATATAGTAATAGGAGGAAAAAAATGAACTTTAATATTTGACAAAGTAGGTATATTTTCGGCATTGTGAGAACTTGCATTATCTAAAAGCAAGATTATATTTCTACGTTCTCGAACCATCTTTCATTAAATCTTTCTAAATAGTGTTTAAAAATACTTCTTTGCATCCATGCTTTAGTATTCCAATAATAACAAACTATATGTATTTATAACTATTACGGGTGCCTATTTAGAATTAAGAAATGCCAAGGATGCCATTTACATAGCATGTTGTCCTATATTAATAGTTCAAATTATAATAAGTTACTATGTATATAAATATTTTTCTTTAATTCATCATGATTATTATAAATTTCATACAGTACCAGGCTCTGATATTATTGAAACTATGACAAAGTTGATAAATATGAATGGTCAATTAATTATTGTGTAAATTGAATTTTCTTACGTTCATACATTCGTGACCAATAGAATTATTTTCTTATATCTATAATAAATAGAGTTAGTTAATGAATATATATTAATATATATATATATATATATATAAGAAAATAAATTTGAATTTTCTTGCGTCTTGAAATTAAAACGTTATTGACAATTTGTTTTAGTGACATCTAATATGTTTCATCTATATGTTCTCTCGTTTTTTCAACTAATATCAATTATAATTATATATTATAAAGCAACAAAAAGTATGGGGTTCAGATTCAATTTCCAAAATTGGAAAAACCCTGATTTATGTTGTATAAATGAAAATTTTAGAAAAGTATTATAATTATCCAAAATGCAAAATGACTTTAAATATTTTAATAATGAATCTGATTATTATGATGTGGAAATCAAGGTTGGAAAAGATGAGGATGTTAAAACTTTCAAAGTTAATTCTAATATTTTGAAAGCAGGATCTTCATATTTTAAAGTAGGATTATCAAATAATTGGGTAAAGAAGTCTGAAGATGGAATTATTTTATTTGAAAAAGAAAATATCTCTCCAAAAATATTTGAAGTTATATTATTGTAAGAATTATATTTATTTAATTTATTGTTGTTATTAATTTTTTTTTAGTTTAAAAAAAAAAAAATCAAATATATCTAAAAAGTAAAAATTTTTTTAAAGGTATATTTATAATGAGGGGATTGTTAATGTTGATGATTTCAACCCAGATGAAATTCTTGAACTGTTGGAAGCTTGTGATGAATTAGATTTCACTGAATTAATTGAGGATTTACAAAAACATTTAATCATTAAAAAAGAAAATTGGGTTCAACAGAACTTAATTTATCTTTATGAAATTTCATCAAAATATTCATTTAACTTGCTTCAGGATTATTGTAATGAAAATCCAGAATTATTTTTGGAATCTGATGATTTCACTGATATTGAAAAACCAATACTTATAACTATATTGGAAAAAGATGATCTTAAGTTAAGAGAAGTTGAAATTTGGGATTATGTTATTCAATGGGGAATTTGGCAAAATAACAAAGAGTTGAGAAAAGATATTAAAGATATTTCAGAGTGGGATGAAGATGATTTTATACAGTTAAAAAATGCATTAGAGAATATTATAATGTTAATTAGATTTGATCAAATATCTTCAGATGATTTTTATAAAAAAATTAAACCATTTAAAAAAATTTTTAATAAAGAATTTTATAAAGAAATTCTTGAATACTATCTTAGTAATGAATGGCAGCCAAAATTGTTACTTCAAAGAGGACCAAGGAAAGGAAAAAGGAAATTATTAAATTCAGAAATGAAATCCTTAATATCTATTTGGATTGATGAGAAAAATAATATGAATAATGAAGACAATTACTTGCCATACAAATTTGAATTGATTTTTAGCAGTTTTCGAGATGGATTTTCAAGGCTGGCCATTGAGGAGAAATGCTACAACATCGAACAAACAATTGTTATTATGAAACTTAAAGAGACAGGAGAATTAGTTGGGGGATATAATCCAGTTTTCTGGAATTTAAAAGAAAAGTCATTGGACGATGATTATTGGATTCAAACTGATAAAAGTTTTATTTTTAAAATTGAGCAAAATCAAATATGTAATTCAATATTGAGTAGAAGAGTCAAAGAACCTGATAATGATGGTAGTAATAAAATTACTAAATTTTGTGAAAGGTTAATATTAATAGATTTCCTTGATTTAAGCATACGTGTTAGCTCTAAAAATGGGCTTCATTGTTTTTATTATTATTATAATTATGAATATTTTAATAGTTATGAAAAAAATTTAAACCTTAAAAATAGCAACAAGATAATTCATTTGTTAGAAGAATTTGAAGTATATAAATTAGTAAAGAATTAGGATAATCTAATATTTATATAAATAAATTTCACTCTTGTGTTTCATGTGATGATGAATTAAATTTCACTGAATTAATTGAAAATTTACATTTAATTCATAATGAAGAATTATTAATGTTATTGTAGTCTATATAAAATTTCATGAGATATAATTGAAGCTTCGAACGGTCCGGTTTCAGTTTACTCTTTGAACAGAACCTTTAGGCTAGAAACTACTTGGCAGTCCCTGGTATTTTAATAAACTTATTATGACAACCAATGTATCGGTTGAACGATTTTTTTCTGGAGGCATAGACTTTATCATTCGAAGGCGTTGTAGTTTAGAACCTGAAGCAATAAAGTTTGCGTGTGGTTAAAAAGTTGGCGGAGACGATCAATTTTATATATGAATTGAAAAAAAAACAAAACATCATTAGGGTTTTTGATCTGAATAAGTTTATTCGAATTATTTGTTTTATTCGTTATGAATTTCGTATTCTAACTACATTGAAAGTTTAGTCGAGTAATTCGAATAAAATGAATAAAACGAGTAAAACTAATAATTCGAATAAAATAAATAATTCGAATAAAGCGAATAATTCGAATTAAATATTAAGATTGAGTTACATTACGAATAATTCAAATTAGGATCTATATTACGAATAGAATGTTTGAAATTTTTGGGCCAAATGTAAACCGAAAAACCGAATCGAATCGTTCGGACATACACGACTGCATTAATAATTAACCTCAATATTATTGTTATTTTGTTTGAAAACCAAATGATTTTCATGAAAAAGATTTGATCTTGGAAGAATTGAAAGTATATAAATCACTGAAGAATTAGATATGGATATTTAAAACAATTGTGTTTTCACGTTTTCAAAACGATGTATATGTTTAATTCAGAATTATATAACAAAACTTGGATTATATAATTCGAAACACGAATGTGCATTTTTATTATGCTATAATATGTATTAAATTAGGTAATTCTAATCATCGATTGATTTGACCTTTAAGGCTTGTAAATTGTTAAATATATAATAAAATTTTGGGTTTTATAATATTAACTTCTATTTATCTGTCAAATTGTTCTGAATAACGAGTTATTTGGAAGTTCTGTTGCTACCAAAATCACGTTCGAGTCTTTTGTGATTCCGATAATAAATCACCCGTAAATAAGTTTCCTGAGCTTCAAGGTGATTTCTTGGGAGTCGATCAATAATCCAAAATGATTATTAACGTATGAAGAGGATAATAATAGTAATAGGCAAATTTCATATATAGACCAATTCGAAGATGAAATAATTTTTTTTTTTAAATCAAAACATTTTAATTTGATTATATTATATAATTTTCTCTGAGTTAAAATAAAAACAAACTTCTCTAAAGTTTCCATGAAATATACTCCCTTTTTCACCCTTGTCATTGGCATTATCTGTGGCCTAATGGTTAGCGTAGCTACTGTGTAATTAAATGAAACAAAAGTTTTCAAGAGAAAAATATGCAAACTATTGTATATTTTACAGTTTTTCGAATATAGCAGAAAGCTTGATAAGTTGTTAATCCCTCTTTCTAATAAATTATGTGTAATAATGTGTATACAGATTCCAGAACTGATCAATATTTTGTTTTACTGTTGTTACTTTATATTTACATTTTTGCAATGTATTCACAAACTTGTTGTTGAATTAACTTGGAATCTGTAATCTCTTTGAGTGGCATGGTATAATTGTAGTTCTTGTCGAAATTAGAGCCTTTTGACGATAAAAAGTAAGTTTATCTTGAATTTCAAATGATGTTTGTGTAGAGGGGAATTGATCTTGGAAAAATGGAATCAACCACTCTGATTCGAGGTAAAATAGATGTTAGGCCTCTGGAACTTTTTGGGAAAAGCGAAGAGCACTTGCACTAGTAAAATTAGGTCGAGACATTTCGATCAAGAAATAAATTGGGGAAAGAATGAAAGAGCAGTAAATTTTTATTTTATAAAAAATAAACGATAAAATATACATTTCATAGCAAAATAATTTTTTGGATCACTCTCTCCATGGGATAAATAAGTTATTATACAGAGAACGTGTATTTTCACGGCTACACCGTAAAAAATCATTGATATAAATGGTTCCCGTGGAATAATTATTACATATACCTCTTGATGAAGTTCTTTCTTCCATTACAAAGTTCAGGTGTTAAAAAATAAGATGCACTCATCAATTCTATCATAATCCCAAATCTTTTATTACCCGAGTTCAATATAATTTTGTATGTTTTCCAGACCATCTTTATAGTCAGGAATGAATTTACAGGATGTAAATTGGAATCCATAAGTTTCCTCGTTCAAACATAATAACCTTATAACCTTCATGTTTTATTAAGATGTGAGCCTTTCAACAATCAAAATTAAAGATTGTCATTATTTAATATTATTATTTATTTACGTAATGTGAGTGAATCTAACCAACCATGATTTCTTCCAAATTTGCATGGCTTTATCAAGCTCATTCAAATATCTGTATCTTAAAAGTTTACCATCACGATATTCTTGCATAATGATATGAATTATTATTTTCTTGACGAGGAAATCTAACCAATCTAAATGCCCAAATTTATTGTCTTCAAAATTAAGATATCCTTTACCTCCAAGTCCAAGTGTTAATAACAGCCTAAATTAAGAATGATAATATTAATTAAGAAATTCTTTGTCATCCTTTCAAAAAAAAAAAAAAAAAGGAATTGGGAAAGGTTACCTGATAATCATATGTAATTCCATTCCATGATCAATAATTGGAGGGAGAAGAGCCAAATCGGACATATTAGTATACATTTCTTTATCAATTAGCCAGAAAGCAATTGTTTTATCACCTTTAGGTACTGGACGGCATGAACCAAGCATACCAGATACACCTTACATCAAATTTATAATAAATAAGTTTTTTGATATGGAAATAAGAAAGATATAAAATCAACCTTCTGTCATTGTAATAAGATATGTATAAATTTGGCGCAACATATCATTTTTCTAATTAAAACAGTACATACTTTTAATATTTTTAAGTTCATAATTACCAGCATCAAATACACAACAACACCAAAGTATTCATGACAACCTCCAGAGAATCCGGTTCTAATACCATGATATATGTACATCATGTTGGTAATTATCAAATCTAAACCCATCAAATTATACTATTCCATAAAAAACCCAAGATTTGATGGCAAAAGTCGAAGCACCCATAATTAAATAAGCAACTATTTATAATAAATAATATTTTTTTTAATGATGTTGACAGCAATATATATATTTATAAATATTTAGTAATTAATATTAATATTAATCATCATTACCCATCCCAAACCAATGACTTCCTTCTCTTCCTTCATGGAAGTAGCAATGATCCGAACCATCGAACATATTCAAGCCATCCAAAACATCTTAGCAGTATTTTAACTCTTTAGGGGCTCCTGTTAATTAAAATGAAAATGAAAATTACTATATTTGTCTTTTTTGTAATAACGATGGTGATGATGATGATAATGATGATGAATAATGATAAGTACTATAATGACACATAAAAGCTAGAAACTTGATATCCAAAAGAAACATAATCAATTGAATAGCATTATAACCTAGATCTTTATACGAGGTAAATGCATTCATTATCTGCAAATTCTTTATAGGCCTGGTGTTGATACACGAATTTTTTATAAATATCATAAATTGTTAATATGTTAAAAAACATTAAAAAAAAAAAGTCAACATACCATGCGTTTCACAAATTACATACATACTTATCGGGAGAATTCAAAAGACGCCGTCATATATACTCAACTCACAGATAAATCTTGAGTTATGCGTTTAATACAAACTGGTAATCGATAAAATCATTTTGCATTGCCAAAAGTACAATTAGCAAAGTTAGATGAACCCCTCTTTGCTGATGATGGTCGTTTTTTTTATCAATACTAAAATAAAATATAATTGGTTTACAAGTTAACTATTACAACAATAATAATAATTATTATTATATTTTTCAATAAAAAAATAAATTAATAAATTTCTTGATGGATTTAGTGTACTATTTATTTTATAACCAAAATTGATCAAATGACAATAAAATGATCAGAATGATTGAATGCTTGAATGGTTACATTCTTCATTTTTCCCCAAGCCACCTCCTACCTTCATTACTGTTTATATTGTTGATCCATTGTTTTATCGAATAATAGAAACATTATTTATAATTTTTTACCTTCCATCTATGGCAAAAAGGTTTTAACCACGGATCAAGTATGATTTTCTTTGAATAATAGTTTTTTCAAAAGCCATATTTTTCACGATGGATTTTTTTATTTTGAAAAATAAATAATAAATTTTATCGATTATTATAAAATTAAAAAGGGTTAGATTTATTGATTATGTATTTTTGGCGCCAAGATCCTTACATAAATAAAGTTACGTATTGGTATTAGCATAACAAAATTTTTTCATGGATTTCAAATGGGTCATGAAATCCTTTACGAATGATCCAATACAATTCCGTCACATCGAATTCAATTATAGGATCACTTGAAAATTTAGAAGAAAAATTATTTATTGCGTTTTTCGCCGACACCTTTTTATAAATAAAAATTTAACAAAAAAATTTTTTCAAAAATATCATTTATATTTGACTGTTTGCTTACCTCGTCTCTAAATTGACCTAAAGATAAATGTGGTTTAAATCCTTCGTTCCCGATTTTTATTAAATCGTCAAATTCAGGGAAACCAATTTTTATTTCTTCATCAAAACGTTCATCACCATTACCATTATCGCTTCTACCAATCAGCCTATCTTCCAATTCATTTAATATATTTTCAGGGTGTGTTTCAGGTTCAAGCCAAACTGTAGCACTTTTTTTCCCGTGCATAAAATAATTTAAATTTACAAGTTTTACTTTAAATGGTTTGATTGTCGATGATGCCAGTTGCAAATTATTTAATATATCTTTTGTCAAATTTTTCCCATTATTGTCTGGGAAATTTTGTTTTGGTGATGATGATGATGATGACGACGGTGGCGGTAGTAATGGTAAAGTAAAAGGATAAATTAGATTAATGTGTGGCATCCATCTTTTGAAATGTTTATCATGTTTTTGTCTAATTTCTTGAATCTTTGGCCATAAATGTTCTGGAGGAATAACACAAATTGCAGACTTGTAAGATTTTTGCAAGTTCATTGCAAAAGAAATTCTAGGGAGAAAATTATAATGATATATTTATTGTAGTTTAACCTTGTTTCAAAAGAAACGGATTTCCACACAGCTTAACAAAACCACGTGATTTTCAGCCTATAAAATTGGGTAACGTTATCAATTAATTTAATATTAAAATGTAAAAATGTATTTTTAAAAATACCTCGCACTTGACCAATTTACACAATAATACTATTGTGGCGCTGGACGTTTCTTTAATACTAAGACTCAAACTACTTATGGCGTAATGCTCAGTACTTTTTTTTTAATTAATTAATTGTTATTATTATTATTCTATATTTCTATAACTGGTTCAACAACCATTAGCGCGCCTAAAAATAATCTGAAAATTCGTTAATACTTATCATCCATCATCCGTCCATTTATCAACTCATTCATGTACACCTCACGTAAAAAGCAACAATCACAATTACCATAATTTCTGTCCCGGTCAATTATAATCCATTATTTTCCGTATACACGTGACACTTATATAATCACGCACGTGAAAGGAGGGAGGCCAAAAGTCAAAAAAGGAGAAATAATTGAAAAAGAAAAAAGAATTTTCTTTTTTAATTTTATCACAGATTTGTTTATTACACAATAATAAATTTTAAATTTGTACAAAAATTAATACAAGTTTTTTTTTGATCTAATTGCAAATCTTGCAAAATGGCTTGGCTAAGCATACTGGGGTTAGATATGTTGTGGTTGTCAGTGATTTGTGATCCAAGAGTTGTTCCTGGTGCGTGTGAATGAGCCAAAAGAAGAATGAGTGAATGAATAAATGAAATGAATGATTGATGAATGAATTAGATAAAGCTTTATACTATTGAGATCTGAAATGTATGCAGTGTAACCATAATAAACAGTATACAATATTGGATAGGAGGAGTAATGGCCCAGACACTCACTTCTTTCCATTATGTATTATTATTATTTTATATTATTATTATTACCTTAGTTGTAAAGTTTCAGGCGTGAGAATAATAAAAGACGATGACAAACTTCTTGATTTATTAAATGCTCAAAATAGGTAATTTTGTAATCAATGAATCAATGTTAATTCAACAAATTAAATTGTTGCTGTTATTCCACAGATAAATCAAATAAAACCATAATTTAAACTAATTGGTATAAATGATTATTAAGCTTAATTAATAAATAATTTTTAATTTGGAATAAATAATCGCGATGATATGGTGGCAGCGAACGGCAGCGGCGACGGCCAACCAACCATCTAATTGTCCATCTATATGTACATCTATCTATGCATCTATTTAACTAACGATTTAATTGACTTTTTTAACTATGTATCGACAATATTTTGTTATTTAATATTGCAGATTTTTTTTTTAATAAGTAATTACTATATTACTATTATGATTTATTTGGTTACCCGCGCACATTCTTTTTTCCTGATTGGGATTTGTCGCATAATCAATAATTTTATCTGATATTGTTTCCGAAATTTGAATTTCATAACTATCCTAAATTTGGTTTTTTGCCTTTAAAGAATCTTCTTTTTTTGCTTTTGTACTAAAAAAAACTTATAAGGAAAAAAATAAAAAACTGGTTGTTTGGTTGGTTGGTTGGATGTGTGTGTATGTGTGTCTTAGATCACTCGATTTTTATTATTGGTTTTGATTGTAGCCTATTTACGAGTTTGAATGGGTTAGTTTGTGTGAGGAGAGAAAGTGATCAAACATTATGCACATACACACACACACCACGCATGATATTCTGCATATTGTTCGTTTGTCTTTTTTCCTTTATCAGGTTACACCAAGTCAGCTTGTGACACGGAAAAATGTCTATTTTGTAAAATTTGTTCCGAGTTTCCACAAATAAAGTTTCGCTAACTTTAAATGGTATATATTCTTTCCAGTAAAAAAGTAAAGAATTTCTTAACTAAACATTTATTTACTTATAATTCCGAAACAAAGATGTTCTTTGTTCGGAGTTCTTTTATTGTAAACCATAATAATATCTCACTCTCTTTCTTTTTCTCACTCTCTCACATGCTATAATAATAATCATCTCATACTAATACTATTATTGATAATAATGAAACGTAATCAAACGATTTAAAATTCATAAATAATAACAATAATAATTATAATTATATATTGGGAGAGGAGAGAATGTATCATTCCACATGGTCATCAACCAATCATTGAAGCAGTATATTTACTTGTAATCAGGCAACAAAAATAACAACAAAAATAACAACAACAACAACAACAACAACAATAATAAGCCCTTAGCCACTGTCATCATAACTGCCATTAATAACATAATCACATCGTATTAAAATATTCCTATTTTTGCTTAAGTTTTTTTTACCTCTCAAAAAAGTATGATGATAATAATAATAAACAAATAACAATATATTAATTTGTATGTGAATGCACGTATCTGTATGTGTATTATTTATATATATTTAAATTGTCACAATGAAAAGAAAAAAAAAAAGAATAGATTGATTATAACATTGATTGCATCGTTTCACGTAGATCAACAAATAAATATGTAATATGTCGTGTAACTTGCATTTTGTGAAACAATCTTATTTTCTTTTTTTTTTTTTTGATTGATTTGATTTTTTTGGATTTGATTGATTTTGTGATTTATTATTATTTATAGATAGTAAGTGTGTGAAAGATGATAAAAGATTTTTTTGCCTGTGCATATTATAATCATCATCATCATAATTTTTTTTTTTGTGTACGTACGTAATTAAGGTTTAACGAGGGGAAAAGAAAAACTAGTGTCTAGAAATAATGCACAAACACGTTTTCATATTTACATGTTAGTCAATCACAATTTATTATTAATTATATCATAATAACATCATCAACTAAAAAGGTTTTTTTTGATTTTTTTTTTTTTTTGATATAAAAACTCTTTATTGCCACCACACCAAAATATTCAAATAAAAATAAAAATTTTTTTTTTTAAATTTTTAAAGGTTAACTAAATTAATAAAAAAATGAGCAAATTAATAACAAATACGTCATCATCGCCAAGTAACAAAGCAGTAACCAGTGTCAATACCAATATAGCTAATTCTTCTCCTATCCTCAACAACAATAATAATAACAATACCACCGAAAGTAATAATGGTGCCGTCACAACAACTACTACGAACATTAGTACTAGAGGGTACGTATTATTATTTATTGATGATTTACATCAAATCACAATAATATATATAAATAGATCTTTCTTTTTTTTCCCTAAAAAAAAAAATTTCCCTTTCATCCGGATCAATTAAAAGTTTTTATAATAATAATAATAATAATCAAAAAAAACTTTTTTTCCTTCTAGGAGAAGAACTCGTAAAAATACTAGTAAAAATAACACTGTTAACACAACAACAACAACAACAAGTGTTAGTGGTGGTGGTATAACGAAAGGAAGAAGAAAATCAACAATGATTTCTCCAAAAATTTCTAAAATTGATATTTCTCCGAAAATTTCTAAAATTGATATTTCTCCAAAAATTTCTAAAATTGATATTTCTTCTTCATTATCTAAACAACAACAACAATCACCTTTATTATTATCACAACCAATTAACGAATCATCATTAAAGAAAACGACATCAACCATAACTCCAACTGAATTAATAATAAATCAATATCAGAATAATCTTCAAGATCAACAATATAGTAACGGCAGTGATTTATTAATGACTCCAATAACTACTCCAATAACTCCTGTTTCTCTTCCAAATAACAACGGTCCAACATCAACGTCAACAACACCTTTACTAGCCAATGATTCCATTGTCAATAACAAAAGTATTGTTAGTAACAATCATAATAGTTCAACTTTTACCAGTAATAGAAACAGCGAAAGTTTATTATTATCAATATCAGATGAAGTATTTTATAATATATGTAAAAGGTTACCGCCAAACGATCTGTTCGTGCTTGCTTCAGTTTGTAAAAAATTTAAACGACTATTGTCATTTGGTGATTCAAATAATAAAGTCGTCCAAGAGACTTGGATGATTTCACGACAAAGGTTTCTAAAATATCTTCAAATGCCACCACCTGTTGGAATGAATGAAGCCAGTTATATAATTTTAAGACAATTGGATAAAGGTTGTCAATTTTGCCATGAACGTGGATTTGTTAGAATTTATTGGGAGTTTCGCGTTAGGTGTTGTAGTTTTTGTTTAGATAAGAAAACATTGAGGTATATATATATATATAACCGGGAAAAATAATAATAATTACATAAATTATGTTATATCTCATATTTTTACTAACTGGCTAATTGCTCACATGGTGATATTACTAAACATAGGCATGATCAGCTTTATATCAATTATCTAATTCCAAATGAAGTGTTGGACGTTTTACCATTTATAAATTACGGAGCATCACAAATTTATTGGACTGACGAGGTATTCTCAACATACGAAAGGTATAAAACTATTGTTTGTATTGACGAGCTACAAAAATGGTTGGAAGCAAGATTACAGCGAACTTTGGATATAATGGAAACTGTTCCTTATTATGAACACGAAGAACTTTGTGAACAAATGGCTAGAATCGAACAACAATATCATTACGCTATGCTTAACAATAATAGTCATAAATTATCATTGGAGTGTGGTAATGGTGGCGGTGGTTTAATAAACGATCAGTCTATGCATCATCTTAATTATCCAAATTACATGAATATGGTTACAGGTAAATTTATTTTATTGGTTGTCAACTCTATTGTATACAATAAATCAATCAATTAGTTGATTTTCTAGATATATATTTTTAACATTTATCTTTATAATTTTTGTAATTCGAAAACAGATCTTTCATCTGATAATAATTCCTCAATTCCTACGCCAACAATAACACCTGTTTCAACTCCACTCACAACTCCATCACCCAATCCTATGATGATGCATTTTACCGCCAATAATATTACCAACTTCACTATTAATCCACACCAAATTCATCATACTAATCCAACGCAAACACCTAATCCAAATCCTGCTGCTACTGCACCACAAAACTCAGTAATAGTTCCATCACAATTAGAATCACATTGTTATAACCAACGTCAATCACAAAATAATGTATCTGCAACTACTACTCCTAATGCTATCCTTGAATCAAAAAAACAATTAATATTTAATCAATATTATTCGTCAGCACCTTATCCATATTATAACAATAATCATCAACACAGGAACAATCAATTTATAACAAATCCTTCTCCGTCACTACATCGTCAACATCATTTGCATTTACAACACCAATTGCATTTACAAAATCAAAACCAACATCAATATAACAATAGTAATCAAAATCAAAATTCCATGCAAAATCTAAATCGTTATCAACAACAATTACAACTTCAGCACCAATTACAACTTCAACAGTTACAACAACAACAACAAAATAATAATGATAATTTATTACAACAACAACAATATCAACAACAACAACACCATCATCATCTAATACAATTACAACAACAACGAGAATATCAATTACAACAACAACAGCAGCAACAACGAGAATATCAATTACAACAATATCATTATCAAATACAACTACAATTACAAAAGCAACAACAATTATCAGAACAAACGGAAGAAGAGAGATCGTCATCTTCTTCATTATTAGCAGCAACAAGAGTAGTAAATAATGACCAACAACAACAAAGATACTTTTTACCGTCATCTTCCACAACAACAAACTCGACTTTACCATATAATATTGTAGATCAACAATTGGCTAGTTCTGCTGCTCATCATCATCGTCTTCACCATCATCAATTTCAACAGAAATTTTAATTATAAAATTAAAAAAAGTGAATAATAGTAGTCAATATAGTAGTGCGTGTAACATAGCAGTGTAGCAAATTTTATTTTTTCGATTAATCAATCATAGGGGGGTTTTTTAATATATACATATATATACATATATATATATATATTAATGAATTTGCATTTTTACTTTTAAAAAAAATATTTGTAAATAGCTTTTAAAATTATAAAACAAACAAAAAACATAAAAACAAAACAAAAATAAAATGATAACTAAAATAAAAAATTTGAGGAGAGAAATTTTGTATATTTTTAATCGAGATTTTTTTTTTACTGTGACTGATCATGTGACCAAGTCTAAAAAATATGATAATTAATGCAAAACATTTACAATTAATTTATATACTTCCAATTCTTCCAACAAAAAAAACTTTCTTGTTCTTATCTTTAAAATCTAAATCTTTTTTTGTAACTATTAAAGTGTTCATGATCATAACAGCAATAGGTGTCATTATTAACACTGTTACGCATGTCTAAATCACAAAAATCTATTAGCCTTTCATGAAACTTTATATCATCTACGGTAAGATCCACAAATTGTCTATTATGACATATTGCCCTATTAGGATGTTTGACCCTGCTCAATACTGAATTAATTATTTCATCTTGATCAATCTTAAAAATAAAACTTTTATCAGTTTTGATACAATAATCATCATCTAGAGATCGTTCCTCAAATTCCAGCAAATTGGATTGTATCCCCCAACTAACTCTACTGTCTCTTTAAGTTTCATAATAACAACTGTTTGTTTAATGTTGTAGCATTTCTCTTCAATAACTGTCCTTGAAGTTCCATCTTCAGAACTGCTAAAAATCGATTCATATTTATTGTTACGTGGCAAGTTTCCTCCTATTTCGTAATCAGTGTCATTTTCATATTCTGCATCAACCCAGCTAGATATCAAACATTCCATTTCTGGATTTAATAATTTTCCTTTTCTTATTCCGTTTCCTATCCTTGGTCATTTTTGAGACAATAATTTTGGCTGCCAATCATTACAAAGATGTTGCTGAAGAAACTCGTCATATAAATCTCTATCAAATATTTTCTTCTATGGATTGATTTTTTTATAAAAATCGTTCGAAGATATTAAGTTGAACCTTACTAATGGAATAACATCATTCAAAATTTTTTTCATTGAAATCACCTTTGATCCACTCCAAAACGGGGTTTTCAAATGCCTTACTTTGTCCAACGTCCCATCGTAAAATATGATCCCAAATTTCAATTTCTTTCAATACCAACAAATCGCTTTCTAATATGGATTTTTTGATGGCTGCAAGGCTATCAGACTTTAAAACTAACTCGGGATTTTTATCAATTAATAATATTAATAATTCATTACAATGAACTTGCAGTATGCCGAATACTTCTTGACGCTTCGATGAAAATTTATGAACATGAATTAGATCATTCTGAATCCATTCTTTGCTTTCCATAATTAAATGATTTTGCAAATCTTTAATCAACTCTTTAAAATTTAATTCGTCACAAGCTTCCAATAGTTTAAGAATTTCATCTGGATTGAAATTATCAATATTAAAAGTTCCATTGTAAATGTATCTTTAGAAAAAATAATTTTTTTAAACTTTTTAGATATATTTGGTTTTTTTTATATTAAGAGATAATTTTTTACGTTAAAAGACCTTCAAACACTTTTGGAGAACATTTTTCTTTTCAAGTAAAATGATCCCATTTTCAGATTTTTTCATGTGATCATCTAACAATACAGTTTTAAAATACAAAGATCTTGCTTTCAAAATGTTGGAATGAGCTTTGAAAGTTTCAACATTCTCCTCATCCTCGACTTTGATTTCTACATCATTATCAAATTCATTCAACAAGTTTGTCAAATTGTTTAAAAGTTTGTTAAAATATTTTAATGTTAAAGCGTCCTTGTTGGATTTGATAAGATTGTTAAAAAAAATATTGATCTTTTCAAAAGATGGATAATTTTTATTAGACATTTTGAAAAATCAAAAAACGTTAAAAATCAAAATTCGCCGATCTTTAAAATGACAGTATCAGGATGGAAATGATTCTCAATGAAGGATTTACGTTATATTTCATTGAAATGCTTTTTAAGAAAAAAAACTCGGCAAAAGCTTTAAATGGTCAGGTCACTATTTTACAAGTCTGTCGAACACGATTAATACAAATTATAAATAAAATAAAATAAAATATAAATTAATAAAATAATATCATCATAATTTTTTTTCTCATTCAAGTATAAATAAGGATATGTAATATATATAAATAAAATTTCTCACACGCTAAAAAAATAAATAGCAGGTTCTGACATTACTAAACAAAGTCGGACCATTGTGTGGTTCTTAAAGCAGAATGAATATGATTAGAGCAAAGCAGAAAATTCGGTTAGATGGAATAATTACATAAAGATTCACTTGATAAATTTAATACTTGGCCAAATGTTTACTCTTTCAGCTGATATTCTCTCTTGACGCCATCGTCGTTTATCTTCTTTAACTTGATCTCGACAAGGTTTTCAAATAGGCTGTGTATACATTAGAAAAGAAGTTACGCCTATTCTATCAATGATGATAATAGAAATTTTAATATGCAGATCTCAGGATATTCAAAATGCTTTTAATAGTAGTTTTTTTATTTACAAGTCATAAAATTAAATATATATTAATATATATCAGTCAGACGACATTTATGCAACATGTCGATTTTTACTATATATTAAAAATTGAAGGAACTTTTTCATTCGTCACCTAGTACACCCACATGGAGTTTTAACCAGAAACGTGATATTTTGTACGCGCATTCTTTGGGACTTATTTTATTTCCTTGCAAGATTTTAGCTATGGTTTACTAAAAAAACGGAAAAGAATTACTCGTTGAAATTTACGCCTTCAAATTTTTAATCATGTCATAACAAATTATTTGAACTTGTAATTTCAATAAAACTTAACAAGAAGCCACCATTTTAATTTTTAGAAATAATTGGGTTGGTGAGGCATGGACAATGGAAACAAGGTCAACTTCTATGATCCACATCTCAAATGTATAATTCCTTAGTAAATAATATAATTCTTTACTAATAAGCTTTGTTTTCAAGGTTGGAATAGCTAATGGTAAATTATTAAAAGAGTTCTTTATCAATAGAAAAATTCACATTATATTTTTTACTTGTAAAAGAAAATGCATGATTATATATATATCTTTTAATTTAACTAGTATAGTGAGTTTTGGAATTGCTATTACTACCACATAAAATATCAACCTTATGTCTAAGAGGCAACAACAATAATTTAATGACCCTTCCTACATTAATAAATGAATTGTATTTATTTAATACAAATTAGTAAATAATTATATTGTTTTTTTATTATATGAGTCAAATATGAGGCACAAACACACATAATCATAAATCAGAGCAGAATGTCATCCTAATAGTGGTATTTTGATTCCAATTGGTTCAGTATTTTTATTTATTAGTCAAAATTTAAAAAAATCAAAGAATTTTAACATGAGCAGTTGATGATTATCAATTTGAATAATGAATCTGATGTTGACTGCATGTATTAAAATCTCCTATCACAAATATGTAATTGCAATGCAATGCACACTCTGTCCCCATAGAACTTTTTCCCACAAGCAAGGCAATTGAACATGTTGGAAGACTTTGGGCAAAACTTTCCCTATCTTCCTCTCAGACCAGGCTTGGCATTGATCACTGATAGTTGGTGCTTGTGTGATGATTGCTTTGTGTTATTCCCCTCTAAAATAAAGTTGGTGTTAAGACTGATTCAAAATTCTGCAACTTGAGGTTGCAACCTGGGTTGCTGTTTTGTTGGTGGCATGCCCACTCGTCAACAACCCTACCCCATTTAAATAACAAGTTCAGTTGGTCAAAATAACAATTAAAAGAGAAACAGCAAATTTGGGAAAATGATTAATTTATATATAACATACAAATCTGAACCATTTTATTTTACAGCTTTCATCTTGATGCCAGTGATCATGGTGACTATCACAATAGAAGTGGACAGAATCAAACTGCCACCTTTATACTTGTGAGATACATGCTCACATTTGAGCTACAATCCTTTATCCTAGGGTTATACATGCAGCCCAAAGTATTTTGACACTGTCATAAAAGGGGTTACACTTGTAGTAAAGGGGTGTTACACATATGTTTTTAATAGTGAGTACCGTAATTAATTTCTACTTTCTACCATCAAAATTGGAATAATTTTGACCATTGAAATCACCAAACCAATTTGGGCTGCATGTATACCTAGGGTGGATTATATGGGCAAATGTCCCCTTTAAAAAACATCAAGTTCAGTTGGCCAAATAAAAATCAAAGAGAAACAGAGAATTTATGAAAATGATTGATTTATAACATAACATACCAAACAAAATCAAAACCACTTTATGACTTTTTTCTTGTTGACAATATTGCTGACAAAGATGTATATAATCATGCAATAATTTTAATCTATTGGACAAAAACCCAGTCAGTCCCCTACCCAAAATCATAAATTGGTTAGTATCAAAAAAACAGAGAATCTAGGAAAGTGATTATACAAAACAATCATTATTTTACAACTTTCTTCTTAACATCAGAGCCTAAATAAAATTTCAGGGCCTCAACCCTGCTCTGAATTGTGACCTCCTGAGCTTGAAACAAGCTGCAGATTATCTTAATATTCCTCCAGAGTTGTCATAGAGCCACCTTACCCTAGTGTGGATTGTTGCAGGCAACTTTTCAGCTAGCATGCCAGCAAGCTTTCTCTGGTGAGGGAGGATTAGTGAAAGTGACCTTGACAATTGATGCAGTCTTGGTAAACTCCAGGGCCATACATTCCCCCTGAAAATTTAGTTGCATCATTGTATCATTGGAGAGACATGGTCGGATTAGCCTTTGTGTACAAGAGGAATGTGAGAGAATGACTGTAAAGTGTTCAAGGCAGTGTGCATGCTTCAACGCCTGCCAATTTCCAATAATCAAACATCACATATTTGAAATGTTACATATTCAACAGTGTACTGCCTTGATGTCTTCTTGTAATTAATTTATAGTAATATTAATATTACCAATTATGAAAAGCAAAATACCAATCATTTGCTATCATGACAAGGATCTTATAATTAGCCAGCAAAGATCTGTATTATCATGTAGTTATCCACTAAAATATCCGCAATCGCCAAATTGGTTTCTAAATAAGGATAACACACACCCAACTCACCAATAAAAATTGGATATTCTGAGTTTTCACGAAATTTGTGGATATTTTTTGTGGATAACTACATGATTATAAGATTTGTCTGCATTTTGATTTCAATTATATCAATACAAACAAAAAATAGTACCTCTGGTTAGTCTTTTTAGGAAAACCGCATTTTGTCATCTTGGACTCTGTCAAAAAATAAATTGTTTTCCAAGAAAAAAAGAACAATTCACATCTGTCCTCCCCCAAAAAAAATCAAGTCAACAAAAAAAATTATCATTTGTACATGTTGATCAAATCAATAATTATCTTTTTTTTTTAAAAGAATATAAAAATATGAACAACAGCCAGCAGGATAGAAGAAAAAGAAATCAAGAAAACAGATGCGAAGATATCACTGGGTTAAAGCTCCGAACGAGCCGAGCCGGCTCGAGCTAAAAAATAATAGGCCCGAGACTTTCGAGTCGAGCTCGAGCTCGAGCCGAGCTCGAGCTAAGAAATAATAGGCTCGAGTTTGACGTTACATAAAAATTTTTTAAGTAGCGAACATTAATCCTAATACTTTAACCCATTTAAGAGCCTGTTTTCTTGAATTCAGCTCGAACTTGAAAATTCAAGTTTTAACTCGAGTCTGCTCAACTTATTCAAATAAACACAATAAAACGAATAAAACGAATAAAACAGAACAAAACGAATAAAAACGAACAAAAGGAACAAAAGGAACAAAACGAATTAAACGAATAAAAACAAATAAAAACGAACATAAGGAACATAAGGAAAAAAAACGAACAAAAGAATAAAACGAGTAAAAACGAACAAAACGGACAAAACGGACAAAACGAATAAAACGAGTAAAAACGAACAAAACGAACAAACGGACAAAATGGACAAAACAAACAAAACGAACAAAACGAGTAAAAACGAACAAAACGAACAAAATGAATAAAACAAATAAAACGAATAAAACGAATAAAAACGAACAAAAGGAACAAAACGAATAAACAAGTAAAAACGATAAAATGAATAAAAATGAATAAAACTAATAAAATGAATAATAATAAAACAAACGGATAAAACGAGAATAAAATGGATATAAAACGAAGAATTTGTATTATGATAGGAACTCTAGCCCAATTCAACAATTTTTAAACATTTTGCATTTCGTTTTAATTCTCCGCAAATAACTGCGATGTATACAAGCTTTTAAACTTGTTGAACGTGAATTTAATTATGATTCATTGTGACGCGAATTTAATTATGATTCGCTTTAATTATAATTTGTTAAAACAAAGGTTTTTTTGACTGTATGCATATATGTCAGAACCTAAAAACGTTTTTTATTAGAAGTACAAATATTGTTAAAACATGAATCTCTCATTTGAATTTTTTAGTTACCGATTATTTTCGGTGATTTGCAAAAACGTGATTTTATAAAAAAATAGTATCAAATTTCGAGCCAACACTTTTCTGTATGCGAGCTGGCTCGACCTCGAATATTCGAGCTCGACTCGGCTCGTTCGGAGCTTTACACTGGGTAAGTGTTTATCGTAAGAATGGAGGTTGTCACCACTCATTGTCGCTCTAGTTAACATAATAAAAAGTTCTTTTTTTTATTTCTAAAATGCTACCAAAAAGCAGGGACAAGAAATGATGCCAAGCAACCAAATGGGATGATGTTGGTAGGTAAGTATTTATTATAAGAATGGTGGTGGTTATCGCCACTTGTTGTCACTCTAAATAGCAATTTATTAGCACCCAATTTGGTAAGTAAATTACATTTTGATGGAATATTTAGAATCCAATAATAATGTTATCAAAATACTTGATTTTTTTTTTGTAAATGAAATAATAAAAAATTAGAAATTATTACAATATACCATGGGAAACATTTTAGAAATGCTTGATGATGAATCCAAATCTGCTCATTATAATAAAATTGCTGAAAAAAAATGCAGCTGAACTCAAGGATATAGAAGAATTGTTGTTTGAAATTTTGAAGCAAATATATTCAGATGATGTAATGATGAGTATCAAGAAGGTGCAATGGCCTATGTTGTATTAAGGAACTTTGCAACATTAGTATTAATTTGAAAGTATTTGAAAGTGTTATAGATATTCAAATAAGAATTGAATATATTTCCATAAAATTATGAATATTCAAATATGGAGTTAGAGGAACACTACCGGGTCCATGCATTTTCTGTATATAAGTTCAAGATGCTTTAAAAAAATGCTTAATTATCATCATCTCTGAATTTAACATGCTTATATTATCTGTTTGGTTGATAATTCATATAAATATGTATAAAAATCAGATGTTTTGAATTGGTTGTGTTAGATTGAGTACAGTACACTTTGTGCAGTGAGTATAGTACAAACTATTTTTAATCATTTTTAGTAATGATAATTGTACTTACATGCCTTTTTGGGGTGGGTGTGTGAGACTTATAAATTGTACTTACTGTACCCAATCTAATTCTACTTATGTTTGTGCTATACTCACTATACAAAATGTACTATATTCAACCTGCATATACCTGTTTTGAATCCCAACTACATGAATCATTATCATATTTGATAATGATGATCGAAAACTAGTCTAAATTTAGCAATGATCATGGTGCGCAAATTTCTCGTGAGCATAGTAAAGTGCATGTTTTACAAAAGGATAGAACTTTACAACAAACAATTTTTTTGAGAATATCTCATTATTACATTAAAAACTAAAGACCTATTCTATCCACTAATAATGCTATTTTTTTAAAGGTAGGACAGAAAATGTCTTCTATACTTTTAAATTTGCCCAAAATTTAGGAGGTCTTTAGACTGAGCCAACTATAGTATATTATTTTTCATGTTGTGAGATTGTAAACTGTGGACCAACTAATTGCCCGTTATTATTGACCAATTAAAACGAACTTACTACGGAAGTCATGTGATGCGCTAAATATTACATCACGATTAACGATCATCTTTTTATATCTATTGTAACGGTTGCGCCACACATTGCGCCACATTACACGTGTAGATCATTACATCATTTCTATATTTAACTTATCTTTATGACATAATTATTTATTTCGAATTATTAATCAAATTATTTGTATTGCTCAGTTGACCCAAATATTTAGTAACATTAGTAATTAGCAATTCATCCAGAAAATATAAAAAAATTTTACACATGTCAATTGTAAGTTTAATAATAAAAAAGTGTAAAACTTACGTCAGCACTGTAAGATTTACACAATATTAAGTCAGCATCGTAAGATTTATGCAAGTTTACACTAAATTAATTTCCTGATGTTAGTAAGCTAGTAATACAGAAAATAGGATTAATAAGCATATTTTATTGGACAAAATATTGTAAAGATCATGTTATTTGTAATACCTCAAGAGGTATAAAAAGGCTTGGTTTTAGACCAAGTGAGAATGATGATATGGATCATGTTAATACAATTTATAATAATCTATAACAATTGAATAAATACCCCCCCCCCCGTTGTTAATAATTAGATAAACACATTTTACCTTATTACAAACTTTTGCATAGTTAACAGGAAAAGCCATTGTGAATTGTTTCATGGTCCTCTCTGATGATTAGTGGTCTGGCCACTAATCATTGGTTAGGAAACCCCTGTTTGATTGTTCTATGCTGCTTGTAGGGATGCCTCAAGTGGTATAGTTGTAAATATTCCTTGTATATATTCTTTTTATTTTATTGTCTTAGGCTAGTGCCAACAGTACTTAGCATTAGTGCTTTAGAGTGAGAATTGCGCAATAGAGTATTTTGAGTAGGCTCTGAGCTGTGTGTGGATACAGAGAGATTTATTATATATTGGACTTTTTATATTTTATCTTATATATTTATTGGACATGTCATGAGCTGTGTTTGAAATTGCACACTCACAATGTCTAGAAGATTGCAAAAAATAGAAGTTTCTGGTAAAAATAGTCAATATTTAGTAAAATATCAGCATTTAAAAATTGGCAACATTTTGTGATGTCTTTAGATTATTGGCACTATATTAGAAAGTTTACTCCTTATATAGAATATAATTTATGAATTAACTTCTAATGGTTCTCATTATACATGAAGTTGTAACTATTTTGACCATTTTCAGATCTGGTTGAAATAGGGTCAAAACTGATTTTTACTATGTAGTTGCCTCAAGTTGAAACATTGTTTGAATAAAATTTAAAACTTTATTAACACTTTCTAAAGCATCACCAATACTAACTTTTTCTTCAAAATTATTTTCTTTTTTCCATTGATATTTTTTTTCATTATCTTGTTTGTGTTGTGTTTTTCTTTAGAGTGAGGATTATAGGATTTTGTTTTCGTGTAACAGGCGATTTATCATTTATATGTATGATAGCTTAAAACTTTTTGTTACATCTTGGTGGGAGATAATTACCATGTGTATTTAATTTATGATAATGTTACATAATTTATAAATTCCTATCAAGCAATTTATGAAAAATAAAATTTACCAAACTGAAGATGAATTAATGGATGTGCTCAGAGATGTGCTAAAAGCACATAATTCTGAATGTTTAAAAAATGAAATGTGATCCTTGCATACATTATATATAAATTTTTTATTTTTATTGTGTGAATGTAAACCTTATTGTTATGAAGGTATGTAAAATAGACACAAAAATATTATATCAAGTTGATAATAATTTTACCTTAAAAATTTTGCTGATGATGCTAAAAGAACTTCAAATACACTCCCTGGACAAAAGTTTCGGTCACTACAAAACAATTAATTACGCAAAAACGTACATAATAAAACACAAATA
>CAUDNR010000642.1:0-20765 GCA_958430865.1 Entrophospora sp. SA101
GTAGCCACCATCACCAAATTTGAGATGCTTCTTCATTTACTATTTCCGGAAATAAATCCTCGTTTATTGATTTTTGAACTAATTCTAATGGATCCATAACGAGCATTGAGTTTGGGAGGCATTCCACGATTCCGGGTTTGTTGCATGATGCTGAGTAATGTCCATTTTTTTTTCTTTCCTTTAATAAAGTGTGACCATAAATCAGACATAGGACGCCCTGTAACTATTTCTTGGTTATCGTTAAACAAGTTTCCAGATGCATTATCTAAATTTAATGTTTGTAATATGATGATGATGATTGAGAAGGAATTGATGGATTAGAATTTGACATGATGAATTTTTTTTGTTCAATTTACCTCTTGAACCATGTAAATGTAAATAATTTAAAATTCACAAAATAATTGGTTTTTATTTTAATCACAATCATGTTTATTTCGGCATTTTTGTCAAATTCCTTAAAGTGTAAAAACCCTATTTTTTTGTTTTGTAGTAGATTTTGATAACATCGCATGGATAAGATTTTCTAAAAGACAAGCATCTCGTATTAACAATGATCGTTAATTTAAATTTGATAATGGTGTCTATAATTCAATTAAGATTGTTATGGTTAAATTGAATAAAGAATACAATAATGATAGGATGTCTTGTCTATTATCAATTTGGAACTTAGCATTAATCTTGAGATTTATTAAAAGCTGGTAATTTTTTAATTTAGAATATTATATATGATGTTTTAATAAAAATTTAGTCAATGGTAATACAACTTTTTTGTGTTGATAGTTTGTCGATCATTGCTCACATATCACGAATCAAAAACTTTTTTGATTCTCTAGAAATTATTATAAGAAATATATATATTATATACAAAATAAATTTCTAATCAATCTTTAAAGTTTTGATTAAATATTTTTTTCCATATAACACACCAACAATACTGATTATTGTAATTGTGATACCAAATATCAATTCAAAAATTTGTAAGTTAGTTGAGGAAACAATAAATAATCTTAAAGATGGATCGTCCCATCTAACAAAGAATTATATTATTATAAGTAAGTATATATATATATATTCAATAATAATAAATTAAAAATACTTACACACTCTCAACCCAAGTTGGTTTACTAGGGTCCAACACAATTATTTGGCCTTTCTCATTAAATTCTAATCCAGTCCCATATGAATGATGGTATCTTGTAAATGATTTAACACATTCATTGTTTATACAATAATCATCTTGCTGGATGTAAATAAATTAAAAGAAAATTAGTATAACATACACACACACACATATATATATTATTATGATTTTACCCTCCCAACAAATGTTACCTGACAATCATCTACAGATTCACACTTTCCATATTTTTGTATGGCAGTTATATTTGCCATAAATCTTGATGTAAATGCTGAAATAAACTTTTCGCCATAATTAAAAACTCCTGAATAATGAGATACTCTTTGAATATCTGTAACTATTAAAAAATTAATATAGATAACAAGTGTTAATAATAATATTACTAATTATTAATATTTACTAAAAAAGGAAACATTTTTTTTACTATTAAAAAGTCTATTTGTTAATGGACATGAATAATTAAACGTTAAACAATCTAACAATTCATCTATCATACTACAATTCACTGATATAGGTACAGATGATAACTTTGTATCATCCAATAGTAATCCTTGTGCATGCAACCATACTGCTTGTGCTGTAGCATTAGATATGGTGCATATTGAATTGCTTATTGAAACGAAATCATTATTAACATCATCAAATTCACTATTATAATAACTAATAAAGCAAGAAAAAATTATTAATGTGGATTAGTTAGATTAAATTTTTTTGTAATTAAATGAAAATAAATAATAATACCATCGAATGTAATAAGATTTGTTTGAAAGGTGGTTCACCAGAAAAATATGTACATAACATAGTCATACGAGATATCCAAAAAAACAATATATCAAAACCTGATTCTATCATGGAGTTAGGATAATTGTACTATATAAACTTTTCAATTAATTAATATAAACAAACAGATTGATAATTATCTAGCAATTATAGTAATATGAATAATATATAATAAATACGGGTATTTTATCATCTCCTGCCCAATGTAAAGCTGTTAATGGTAATAAAGCGGAAGAAAACCAAGTATCTAAAACATCTTCGTCCTATTATAACGAATGATGTTGATTTACAATTTTCTCATAATAACATAAGAAGAAATGAAATAAATTTATTTATTACATACTTGCACTAATGTATAAGTTAAAGCCTCGATATTGATTTCTTTTAAATATTTCTCAAAATGTTTTTCAGCTTCAGCCTTGGATGTCGCAGCAAGTTGTAACTCATGGTCTGAATTTATTTATATGACAATGTAATAATTATAAATAAAAATGACACGTAAATAAAAAATTTTAGTTATAAAATAATATAAAGTATTTAGCTCACGTCCAGTAATTTGATTATAAAATGTTAAATGATATACAGGTATAGGATGTCCCCACCATAATTGTCTTGAAACACACCAATCTTGAATGTTTTCTAATATTTTTTAAAAAAAAACAAAAGTAAAATTATAAATATCATTCCATTATTTAAATGAGAACAAACCAAAGTCTTACCCATCCAACGATTCCATTCTTCAATATGATGACCAGGTTTAATCATGATATTTCCTTCTTTTACATCTTTTAATGCTCTAGTTGCTAAATCTCTACATTTAATATACCATTGTGGTTGTAACATTGGCTCAATTATGTCACCAGATCTTGAACATCTAGCAATTCTCATTTCATGATTTAATTCTTTTCCACGATAATATCCTTGATCCTCCAGCATTTTTATAATAATTTCACGAACTTTAAAACGATCTTTACCCTATAAAATATAAAGCATTTTAAATTTTAAAACTGACTGCGTATAAAGATGAATCAAAATACGTTCATTAGTTATCGACATTTAAATGATTAATCCTTTTTTTTTACTCACAACAAAATTAGTAATTCCGCAATTATCATTTAATGTTCCATTCTTATTGAAAATATTAATAATAGGTAGCTTATTTCTTTTTGCACATAAAAAATCATTGCGATCATGAGCAGGTGTTACCTAAAAATGTTCAAATAGGCTATATATATATATTAAAATTAAAAGAACAGTAAATACCTATACATGTATAAAAACGGAAATACCTTTACAACCCCAGTTCCAAATTCCATATTTACCAATTCAGAGTCATATATAATAGGTAGTCTTTTATTTAACAATGGATGAATGACTTCTTTTCCATGTAGTATCTAGATAAATTAATTGTTATAAACATAATATCATAAATTTTTATTATCTAATTTAGAGAAACAAAATTCCTTTTAAAATTTAGACTCAAACTTTATATCTTGGATCGTCAGGATGTATTGCAATTGCAATATCACCCAATATTGTTTCTACTCTGGTAGTTGTCACAATCAATTCCTTAATTCCACCAAAAGAATCAGCAACGGGATAAGCGAATTTATGCAATACTCCAAATTCAACACTATATTTTTCAAAAAAGAAATTAAAAATTAATTTGTGATTATATTTTTTTGAATAAATTTTTTATTTAATTGCCTCTCGTTTTCTCCAGGAAGATTTAAAAAAGTTTGTCCCGAAATAGTTTCATATTCTACCTTTGCAACAAATATAATAATTTTTTTAATAGAATAATAACTCATAATTAATTCAATGGATTAGCTAACCAGTTTTCAAATATGTATAACTTATCATACTTCAATATCTGATATAACAGTTTCTAAAGCACAACACCAATTGACTAGACGATTATCTCTATAAATTAATCCATCGTTATAAAGTTTGATAAAAGCTTTTTTTACAGCTTGTGATCTAGTTTCATCCATTGTAAAATATAAATTATTCCAATCCAATGAAGATCCTAATCGTTTCTTGTTTATTTATATATTTATAATCAAATTGATATAAAATCAACTTAATATCTATACAATTATTATAGAAAAATTATTTTTACCATTTGTTGGATTATCTGATTGCCATGAAGTTCACGCCATTTCCATATTTCCTTAATAAATTCATCTTTACCAAGTTGATGACGTGTAATCTATATATTCAAAACTTTTTTCAAAAATTTTCCTTTTTTGGAGAAAAATTCATTCGCCAAAAAATATCAAGCACATTTATTTTTAAGCAATTTACTTTATTTTCACTATAAAGCTTCCGTTCAACAACAGATTGCGTTGCTATTCCTGCATGATCTGTTCCAGGGATCCATGATACTTGATATCCAGACATTCTATACCATCTAGCAATGGCATCTTGTATACTAAGAGTCAATGCATGTCCAATATGTAAATTTCCCGTTACATTTGGGGGTGGTGCCAACATAACAAATCTTTTAGATGGATCATCAACTTCTTGATTTGATGAGAAAAAGCCTATAGATAGATAGATAAATTAATTGATCATAGTTGATTATATAACCCAAAGAAATTTTGAGAATTTTCTACCTTTACTTTCCCACCATTCATACCATCCTTCCTCAACAATAGCCTTAAATTAAGAAGAAAAGATTTTATTTACATATATTTACTGTATTCATATATGGATAATCTAAATTATGTACGTTATATATTGTTAATACTTTACTGGATCATAATTTTTAGATAAGTTACGTGAAGGTTTTTTTATGATGACATTATTAAAACTTTTGCTAGAAAAGCCTTTTTTTTTTGAATAATTATGATAATTTAATAAATTGTTGAAAATTTTTGATTTTTTCGCAAACAATAACATATTAATAATAATATCCAAGGTTTTTTTGATTATCTGTTATCGTGAAATTTGTGTCACAAATGTCTCGAAATATTAATATCAAAAATCTAAACTTAAGATTAAAGTTAACAGGCGTAAGATTAAATATGCGATCCGTGGATGATTAATTCACTCAATCCGACGTGTGTATTTTTTGAGAAACTACTGGATGACGGATTAATTTTTAGAGGATAGGTAATAGTAATAGTAATAGTAATAGTAAATGGCAGGCGAACGGATAATGAGGATGAGTGCGGCGGGGCGTCACATTATACAAATATTGGCCAATAAAAATCGACGAAGCTTTGTGAAAATTCGTGCAGCTATTTAATAAAAATTGGCTTATACATGGTTAGAAACTGAAGTAATTAATATTAATGAAAATATATATCTTTTTTTGAAATTTGTAAAAATATATGGAAAATTTAAAATCAATAATAAATATTTATTATATGTAAGTAAATCTTTATAGTTGTTGGTAGTAGTAATAGCAAAAATGATACAGTAGAAGGTAATCAAAAGATTTTTTTTTTGTAAAATAAACATTTAATTACATGTGTATAATATGTGTAGTAGGAATTGTTGGTGACATTGGTGGAATTGATGAAAATAGTAGCGATTCAGGTATTTCTATTTTTTGTAGGATTTTTAATCTAAAATTAAAAGTTAATATGGGACATACTGCAACAAAACCAGACAAAGTGAACATTGGTATTACAAGAATTTCAGGGATCAAAATTTAGTCGATTACAATTAACTGTTTTATAATATCCCATTTTATCTTAAGTGATATATAGAATTGTCCCTATTACTATATATGAAATTAATTTGTGTCAGATCCACTATGGAACCCAAAAATTACAGCACCATTAGAAATATTTTGAAAAAAGAACAAGGTGAAAAAATTGCTCCTTACATTTTCAAAATAAATGATACTCAGACCAAGGTTGAGTCCCCTTTTTCGTCACATGACGAAAATAAATGTGACGAAATAGGATTTCCAACATTTTGAGGAATTTGACGAAAGTAATGAAAATTATTTAAATTATTTGCATTTTCGGTCAAGGAGTAATTTTAAAAAAATAAAATTCATGATGACAAATCCTAATTCACCCAATTCACCAATCCCTTATCAATCATCATCATATAATATGAATTTGCAAACATTAAAATTAGATAATATATCAGAAAATTCATTTAACAATAATCAAGAATTAGCTACATGGCATCCTGTGTTTGATGTATGATTATAGTAAATGAAGATTCCATTTATAAATTTGGAATGATGTTGTGAAGGTAATGAATGAAGTCTCTCTAAACAACATGTAATTGTTTCTTATATTGATTTATATTATTAACAGATAACATACCAGTACATGCCTTTAAAAGAGAAATTAAGAACTGTTCAAAATTTTGTTTAATAAAGAGTGAACAAGATGAAATATTTATAGAGTCTGATTGTTAGTCACTACTGGTGATTTATCTATTGAAGACATTATAACTAAACCAGAATTTTCATTTAAACCAAACCAACGTCAGGAAATTAATTTAGCGTAAACTTGCATAAATCTTACGATGCCAACGTAATATTGTGTAAATCTTACAGTGCCGATGTAAGTTTTACACTTTTTTATTATTAAACTTACAATTGACATGTGTAAAATTTTTTTATATTTTCCGGATGAAATATTATTAACAGAATCATTTTTAACCAATACACTTCCAAATACTATAGGCAACATTTTACCAATCATTATTACATAGACAAAATTCTGTTATATGTCAAATGATAGAGTTAATCCCTACTAAATTTCTTGAACCATTTTCTGAAAAAGACTTGACCACAGTATTGCAAACACATTTTAATGAATCTGTGTTGAAACATTAAAAGTTGTTGATGTGATCAACAAGTATTCCAATCTACAAAACTTTCAGCTAATGTTGACTTTTGTAATATTGAAAATGATGAGGAGGCAGCTGGTCTTTTACTTTTGGATGTTAGATTTCATGATTCAATAAATACCAAATTTGAAATTGATTGATAAAAAAATTCAAATGGTTGTAAATGGCAAGTAGAGTGATGCAATTCTTTTCTATGATAAAGGTAAAATGATAATGGTTAGTAAGGATTTTATGGATCGAATTTTGATTTATTGATTTATTAATTTATTAATTCATTAATTCATTAATTCATTCATTCATTAATTCATTCATTTAAAAAGATCTAGTTTGGATTCCATCTAAAAAAATAATCATCATGCATTTAAAGCTCATAAAAAATTCTATCAAAATTTGAATTAAATTATTCCAACATATAAAACCTATGTTGAAAACAATTTGATGAAGGATATCTAAAAAGAAAATGGTTGGAAGTGTTGAAAGAATGAACAATAAAAAGTTAAAACAAATTCTTGAGTTTTTTTTCCTTAATAAATATATATATTATTTTAGCTTTAATACTTTAATACTATCTATATTATTAATATTATCAATATTTCAATATGGATTCCTTTCAAGATTTACTTGAAATAATATTACTACTAGTATTAGTTTGCAAATCTTTTCTCATAGCATATGCATCTTCTCTATCTGCATAATACTTCTTTCTACTTCATGAATCCTACCAATCAAAAAAAACCAATTAAAATCACTTTTTTATGAATTAAAATATTGCTAAATAAAACAAATAAAAATATCATACTCAAATTTTAATGTATCTTTATACAAATTTAGAGCTGCTCGATTACTTTTTCTTACATGTAATGAAACATACTGTGCATTAAAAACCTCCACCATATTTTTTTCTTTTAAATAAAAAAATTGTTAATATAAATATTTTATTATTATAATAAAATAAATTAAAAATTACGAGCTTGTGTCATTAATTTTTCTGCAATTCCTAATCTTCTATATGTTCTCATGACTGAAAGTGAAGTTATATGACCATGAGGTGGTAGTTCCTCTGGGTCTTCTTCCCTATTTATAATGATCATTGTATATATATATATTATTAAAACTTATTTTATCCTGCTGCTTCTTATATCAACCAGAAATAATAATAATAATTACATCTTTGCTAGTACATAACCTACTATTCTTCCTTTATGATCTTCTGCCACAAATGAAAGTTGTGGCCAAGATAATGCATGATAAAATCTATAAAGGCATATATTTATATATTTATTGTACATATATATTTCAAACAATTGATTCTTCAAAATAACTTACAATATTTCATTTGATAATTTTCAGGAAGATTCATAATATTACAATTTTGCATTGTAAGCAAATCCTCCACCTTTATTATATATACATTATTGTTATTATTAATTCAATCGATTGACATCATTATTATGGTAAAAATTAAAGTAAAATACCATTGCTTGTCTTATATTCATTTTGTATAAAAATTTTATGATTATCATTAGTGTGACCTTTGTTTTAAATGATTTTCATTAGGGTGCTCTCTTCGTTATGTAATCTAGGGGCGTCAAAAAGCTACAGAAAAGTTGGGTCCCCATCGAATTTGTATGTGATATAATAATGTCAAAGCATGCTTCTACTTGTAATTTAACATGTATTTCATGAAAATACTATATATAAATGTCATTTTTTAATAGAATGATAGACCATATCCAACTATCTGCAATTATATGAGTGGTGCTTCTATTGCAGTCATGGGATCTAGAGATATAATATTTCTTTGCGGAGCACGTTGTTGCATTGGTTAATTGATCTACAAAAGGCTGTCAAGGAAAAGGATTTTTGGAGGAAGAAAGTTCGGGTTTTGAACAGAGTGAAGTGCAGTTTCAAAAATCTACTATTGGGTAGTAGAGGGTGTCATCGCAGTAATAGGAGATAAAATTATATTATATACATTATGTATAATCTTATTAATAAATTTTTGCATTATTATAAATAAAATATCCTCTTAGTACATCAAGTTTATATACCATTAAAATTTGAATTTCAATTTGCACAAATTATCAACAAATGTCTTTAACATTTCTTATATGCATTCTATATAGTCTATTTATATCAAGGTAACTAATTGAATTATTGAGATATCTTGCAATCAATTTTGTTTCTTTGGAGATTCCAAAGTTAACTTTTCTAGTCTTTCCAACTATTATTGTTCCTACGACAAAGATTATTCCAATCGCATAACTAGAGTATATCAATGTTAATATATACCCATATATTTTAACTTCATTTTCAAGTTCAGTTTATATTGGTCACATGATATTCATTTAATAAAAATGCGTAAAACTTTTCAACAACTTTCTCAACAGGTGCTGTACTAATAATTACCAATGCTAATGACAATAATGCAACGACAACAAACACAATATCTTCCTACTACTAATTAATATTAAGATTCAAGAAAATCAAAAATTTATTAAAGATGAAGAATAATATTTTGATCAATCAGCTTTACAAATTCAACAGTTAAATGAAGGATGTGAAGGTATTTACAACATACATATTATATGCATGTATGTTTTTATATAAACATATAATATTCATTATTATTAGTTGCTAGTGTGCTTCTTATTTTGCAGAATGTATTCAACTTTGTTCAATCTGGTAAAACTGTTTTCTGATTACAATATTATGAAAAAAAAATTTTCCAATAAGAAAATATTACAGCTCAAAATTATTCAAAGATCGCATTAAAGAAACCTGATTCTTCTAATACTCTCACAATGGCATTTCTAATGTATAATTCTATTTGTATTCAAATGTTGCTGATATAAGGATGAAATAAACATATATAAAAGTAATGAAAGGAGAACTTGATAATGATTTGAGAATCCATCTATGAATGAGAGAACTTGCTGCAGAAAGAGCAATTGTAACATCCCCCAAAGTAAATAATTTTTTTTTTGAATACAATCAAAGAAAAACAACCATATATTGATAATCTTTGTTTTTTCCTATCCGCAAACATAAAAAATAAGTGACGTAGCAGGGCAAAAGTATAGTACAACTTTTCATGTAAAGGTGACAGTTGGCTATTTGTGGCAATTTTCCTCTGCTGATTACAGTTCACTTTCTATAGTGGCACTTCTGTTTCAACAAAAAAATTCATTATAGAAGGAGACCATTATAGGCGGTATATGAGATAATTTTAATAGGCCTAAGTTCTCAGTTTGTTATAAAGTGAAACTGTTATAGAAAGAGCCATTACAACTAGCTGTACTATGAGATATGTCAACCATCTTGCAATCAAAATCTCAATTAAGTAAAAATCTATTTACTTTTTTACTTTTACTGATTTACATCTTATTCATAAAATTTTTTCTAAAATCTTTTTAGTCGATAATCATTGACTTGGTTCTTTGAACCATTCTTCCAATTCAAATATATATATAGTTGGCATTAAATGATTATATTTGATGTTTTTTATGAAAGATTTAACTTTAGACATTTAGCAATACATTTAATTCCAATATGTTTATCACTTCTAATGGATATTTCTATTCCAACCACTATGGAATGATCATAGGAATCTTCCATATATCTTCAAAGTTTTTACAATCGCCATCTTTTTGCCTGCGTATTTACCAGACAATGAATGCTATTTCAACTTTAAGAATTTTACCATCTTTAAATTTGATTGGTCATGGTAATAAAATAATGTAAAGAAAAAAATTAGATTCATTTTTATTTCTTATAAAATTTATCAAACTTCCAATGTATCTGTCTAGAAAATTGCATAAATTATTACATTTTAACAACATCAATGAAAAAATATTTTAAATGACACATCCTAAATGATTGTGTCACATGTTTTCTTTGAAGAAATTTCATCAAAAGTTGTTTATTTAGATCAACCAATTTTTGGGATTCTTACAACATAGAATTAGACAAAATATTAAGCAAAATAAATCTTTTCTTTGATCTATTTATTTTCTTCTTTTTTACCATCTGATTTTATAAAGATCACATACACACATATATATACAGAATAGAGCTTAACTTAATAATTAATTCCAATGCAAGCTCATTTCACAGCATCTCTGTCTCAGCAGGTAAAATTAAACTTCAATTGCCTCCTGTTTGACATAAAAAAAAAACTAAAGTTTGGCACTCTGTATTACTTAGTTAAATGCTTTATTATCTGAAGCTTCTCTGATACTTCAATCTGTAAAAGTTACTCCATCAACAGTCTCCTCAAAAAATAAACCAGCTCCTTCAACATCATTTCTTCAAAGATCTGTGTTGCAGGTTAATATATTTTTTAAATTATTTCTAGAAAAAATAATATCATGTTTTTTTAATTAACGTACTTTAATTTTTAAAAAAAGGTACGCGATCTTCCTGAATGTTTAAGAGAGAGCCAGAATCTTCAATCTTTATCAACAGAAGCTCTAGCATATTCTATATCGACTCTAAAAAAACTTCCATCATGTCAAACCCCTCAAGCTCAAACTTTATTATCTCAATTTTCGGGTCTATATAATATTCTTTCGTCGTTTATTTTTTTATTAAAAAAAAAATCTTGATATTAATACATATGCCCACATCTTTTTTTAGGGGAGTTATCTAATTTGTCACCATTTAATACTTTTAGATTATCAAGAGCAACGTATAGTTCAAGGATGTTATTATTTAATCCAACAAATAAACAAGGTATATTGAAATTTATACGTGATCGAATAGAATGATAATAAACTTGTTAAAAAACATTTATATATAAGTAAGAATAAGATAAATAGAAGAAATATATAATAATTTTATAACTTATATATTTATATTTTGACTAACTTACTTTAGGATTCTCAATTCAAAATTTTCTAAATAGTCGTCGATTTTTTGGATCAAATTCTTCTGCTATCCGATATATTAATCAGCGAAGATTACAACTAATAGAAACTGAAGCTAATGCATCCCCCAATGATTCAGCAAAACAAGCAGAATTTTATAAAGTAATTAATTCATTACAGATATATAAGCTATATCTATTTTTTGGAATCAAAAATGTAATTTATTGTTATTATTATTATTATTATTTTAGGAATTATTAAAGGCAAATCATCCTAATGCAGTTATAGCTCGGTTTGAACGTGGGAGGTATGCACACGACGAGGAATGTTTACAGGCGTATGTAATTGCATTGGCAAGAGTCGGGCAAAGTGATAAAATTTTGCCAAAAATAGTGGAAAAATTAGAACAGCTTAATATAGAAGGAGGTAATTAATTAGATGTCAACTTTGATTGACATGTTTGAGGGATACATATTATTTCATTTTAAAAAAATATTATTATTAACATTAACATATATTGTTATCTGTCACCTATAATTATTGGTTTATTCGATTCAAAGGTTTAAAATTTTCAACAGCTGATTTAGTACAAAATATTCTTAAAGGTCAAGGAAAAAAAGTGAATGTTGAAAATGGACCTACAACAATAAATACATCAAATGTAGGCAATAAAGAAAATCCAATTTATGTTGTAGTTGATGAAGGTAAATTTGATTTATCATTTTAATGTATTTATATATTAGTGAATGGATTATGTTCAATTATTAAAGCTAATAATAAGAAAAATATATCTATTATTTTTTTTTAATAATCTAAGCCCGAGGATATATATTTTGGCGTGCTTTACGTTGGTTGGGAATTACATTGACTTATGCATTCTGCATATTTACATTCTTAAGTATTGCTATGGAAAATTCGGGTTTATTAAAGACTGGTGGGTCACAATCGGAATACGAGCCATCATCTCAGCAGATAGTGAAATTTTCTGATGTACATGGTGTAGACGAAGCTAAAGAAGAATTGGAAGAGCTGGTTGAATTTTTGAAAGATCCATCAAAATTCACTAATTTAGGTGGTAAACTTCCAAAAGGTGTCCTTCTTACTGGTCCACCAGGTACAGGGAAAACGTTGCTTGCACGTGCTGTTGCGGGTGAAGCAGGCGTCCCTTTCTTTTTCATGTCAGGCTCTGAATTTGATGAAATGTATGTCGGTGTTGGTGCAAGAAGAGTTAGAGAACTTTTTGGTGAGTTGACCAACCTTTTTATTATTTAATTTATATAATTATTTATTTCATGATTTCTTTAAATTATAAATATACTCATTAATTCATAAATAAATATATAAACAAACCTAAAATAAAGCTGCCGCTAAACGTAAAGCTCCTAGTATAGTTTTTATCGATGAGTTGGATGCAATTGGTTCAAAACGTAATCCAAAGGATCAAACATATATGAAACAGACCCTTAATCAATTGTTGGTTGATTTGGATGGGTTTGTATGTTTTTAATTCTATTCACATGTTATTTATTTTTTATTTAATCAGTAGATAATTGATTGACACGAAACTAATGATTTTTATTTTGTATCAAAAAAAAAAAAAAGATTTTCACAAACTGAAGGTGTAATTTTTATCGCAGCTACTAACTTTCCAGAACTTTTAGATAAAGCATTAATTCGTCCCGGTCGTTTCGATAGACATGTTGCAGTGCCACTTCCTGACGTTCGTGGTAGAATGCAAATTTTATCACATCATTTACAAAGCGTCCAAATTTCACATGGTATGAAATGTTCATAAATATATATATATTGTTTCATTTGTGATAATCTTACATTTACACTTATAATTTTGTTTATAAAAGATGTAGATATTAGTGTAGTTGCACGGGGAACCCCTGGATTTTCAGGTGCAGATTTAGCAAATTTGATTAATCAAGCAGCCATTCAAGCTTCACGTGATGGAGCTCAAGAGGTTTCAATGCGACACATGGAATACGCTAAAGACAAAATAATTATGGGAGCAGAACGTAAATCTGCTGTAATTACAGATGAAAGTAAACGGGTAACTGCCTATCATGAGGGTGGGCATACTTTAGTGGCATTATATACACCTGGAGCATTACCATTACACAAGGCTACAATCATGCCTCGTGGTTCTGCTCTTGGTATGGTAAGTGTACTATTAAAAAATTTTGCAATTGAATTTAATTTATTTATCAATTATGTGTATTATTTACTAAGAAAAAATTTATCTATTCCTTTAAAAAAAAAAACAAACAGACAGTGCAACTTCCTGAAATTGATAGAGATTCATATACTAAAAAAGAATATTTAGCAATGGTTGATGTGTGTATGGCAGGACGTGTTGCAGAAGAATTAATTTTTGGTAAAGAAAATGTGACATCAGGATCTCATAACGATATTATGAAGGCAACTGAAATTGCTAAAAATATGGTAAGGACATTTGGTATGAGTGACAAGGTAGGACCTGTTGCTCATTCAGATGAAGACATGGAAAATTTAAGCACTAAAACTAAATTAGTCATCGAAAGTGAAATCAAATCTTTAGTTGAGGTAAGATCTAAATAATAATAAATATAATAATATTATTATATTGGAACTTTCTCACCCTTCCATTTAAAATGAATTTACCGATTTAAATATTTACTACTGATATTATTATTAGAATGCCCAAGCACGTGCAACTAATATTTTAAGAACACATAAAGACGAATTACATCGTCTAGCAAAAGCCTTAATGGATTATGAAACACTCACACAGGAAGAAATTGATTCGGTTGTTAAAGGAAAAAACATTCAACGATAAACTTTATATTATATATATTAATTAATAAATAATAATATTATCATCATTAATATTTTGGACTTTTGGAGTAATAAGAAAAAAAAGAAGAGTACTGTATATTTATTTTATTTTTTCTAACTTAATTTAATTTTTAAATTCAAATGTTTATTTTATTATTTATTTAACAGGGAGGGGTTTTTACGAAAAATTTAATTTCAATATTATTATTATTAATATTTATATAATTATATGTATGAATTTGTGATGTAAATATTTATTAAAAAAATATTTCTTTTCTTGAGATTATTTATTAATAAAAAAAATGTTTGGTTCTTTTTTTTATTATTGTATACAATATATTTTATAATAGCAAACTTTAATTGACAATATTATTATTTTAAAAATTTAAAGAAGCATAATATTAAATTATTATTTTAATTATCAAATTAAATTATTTTAATTGTCAAATCAATAGCACTATTATTAATTATTACTAGTTCGTTTCTACCACCTTGGTACGGCATCATTACCAGTATTGTTTCGATAACCACCATGAGAAGTATTATTATTGTTCCATGTAGAAGTGGAATCAGATTGAGTGACAAAAGCAATTTCGCCTCCGCCAGTTGATTTCCCTTCAACAGGATTCTCGACCACGCCCCAATTAGATTTTGCTGATTCAGCTGCTTTTTTCCAATCGTCCTCACCATTGATATTAGTAGCAGATGAAGTAAAATCGTTTGAAGTATCAAAACCACTTCTAAAACCACCGCCACCACCGCCACTGTTATAATCACCACCGCCACTACCACCATAATCGCCACCACCATAATCACCATACCCTCCTCCTGTTCCACCGCCACCGTCGTTATTATTACATTCACGAGCAAGATGATCAGATGAACCACATTTATAACATTCTCTACCACCTGATTGTCTACCACGATCACCACCTCTTCGACTTTCATAATCACGACGTTCTTCTTTACAATATTTAGTAATATGTTCAGTAGAATCACAATTTTGGCATGCCAAATATGTACGTTTGTATTCTTTTTTTGGTTCGGAACAATCTTTTGAAAGGTGACCTTTTTGTTTACAATTGAAGCATACTGGTAAAGAAAAATCATCTTTCATAAAACCCGAATCTGCAAGCCACCTAAAATTTTCTTCCGCATCTACAGCTCTATTTCCTGAAGATTTTGGAAGCTTGTTTGGATCTGTCATAGTTAAAATAGCCAAGTATTTTTTTTCTTTATTTCCTTGAAGATCAATCAAACATTTTCTCAAAGGTATTGCCTCTCGTTCCAAAGCTATTATTTTTGTATTGCATCCAGCTTTTCTTAATTTGGTCTCAATTGTCTGAAAAGTTTCACTGGCTGCTGCTTTGGAATAATGTTCAAACATCTCCTTAAAATCTTCAATGTTTTTCTCTGCATCAGCTTTCATCATCTTTTCCCATGCTTCCTCTTCAGATATCTTCATAGTTGAATCATTGGGACATTCAAATGCTCTATGACCAGTTTCATTGCATTTATAACTTTTAATATTAAAAAAAAAATTTTTCAAATTAAAAACCTACATATCTGTTTAATAAAATATAGAAATTAATCAATTTTAATAAAACCAAACAGGAATTAACTGTACCATGCCATATCACCTTTACTTTTATTTCTGAAATCATTAGAATAATTGTTTCTATCATCTAAAATTCAGAAAAAAAAATAATAATAAAAATAAAAATAATTTTTAATGATAAGATGTAATCTTATACTTAATCAAACACGTATATTGCAACTTGTACAAACCTCTTTTGCCATAATTCTGGTATTCGTATCCATTATTATTATTTGAATAACCTTCATTATAATTGTCTCTTGGTGGTTTTGCGGTATTTTCATTATCAGTAGTATTTTTTGTGCCAAGTTCTTCCTCAAATGCAGCTGCTTGTTTCAACCAAGAATTTCTGTTGTTTGAATTATCTGCTACTACACCTGATGATGTGTCAGTAGTAGTGGTGCCCCATGGTGTTTGTATATTTGATTGCTGTGGTGCAGTATCCCTCCGATCATCTATGTTAGTTGATGATGGTGTAGCAACATTCCAAGTAGGTCCACCTTTATTAGTTAATTGATCAGTTGATTGTTGTTGTTGAGCATTTGTGCCCCAACTATCTACTTTAAGTGATGATTGTTGTGGTGGTGGTGGTAGCGACGAAGCAAATGTGTTCCAATCATCTTTTTTGGCCGGTTGTGGTGGTGGCGAAGAAGCAAATGTGTCCCAATCATTTTTTTTGACCGATTGTTGTGGTGGTGGAGCAGACGTGATCCAATCATCATTTTTAATTGGCTTCTGTGGTGGAACAACATCCCAACCACCACCTTTATTAGTAGATTGCTGTGGAACGGTATCCCAAGCGTTTTTATTAGTTGATTGTTGTTGTGGTGATGAAGCAGACGTGATACAATCATCATTTTTAGTTGATTGCTGTGGTGGAATACTATCCCAAGAACCTTTATTAGTGGTAGTTGAATGATTTTCTTCTTTATATGATGTTGATCTTTGTGGAATTTTATACAATGATTTCTCTTTTACAGGCTGTTTAAAAAATGAATCAGATTCATCAGTATGGTCTTTGTGATTATTAACGCGTTGTTGAGGAGGAACGTATATCAATTTATTTGTTGTGGCTGAACTTGATGATTCAATAAGATTCTTTTGTGATGCGCTATTTAATGTTTTATCAATCTCATTAGTAGTTGCTAGAGGATTGTGTAATAATGGTGTTGTTATTGTTGTTGTTGTTGTTTTTGTACCATTAATTAGTAAGGGTGACGACGATGATTGTTTTGAATTTTGAAGGTTGCTGCCATTTGAATAATTACCAGAAGAAATTTTCAATATTTCATTCAGTTTATCATTTCCTAAAGTTGGAAAAGAAGAAACACTGAACGAGTATTTTTTTTGTAAAAGTGAAATTATAGCAACGTCAGTTGGATCGGGATCAGTTTGCAAACCGATTTCGTGAGGTTCTTTATGAAAATTGCTCATTTCAGATTTGTATATTGTTTATTATTTATAGAAAATTAAGAAAACTAAACAGGATAATCAATCAAATTGATTGATCTTTTTAATAAAATCACCATATGTTTGTGTAGCCTCATGGTTACATCAACTTATAAATAGATAGATGGCTATATACCATTGCCGTCAACATTAACAGACTTGAAATTAGTAAATGAAAAAATAATAAAGCCGCATTTGTTGAAAATTTGATTGGTAAGTGAATAATTATTGGAATTATTTTATTATAAATCGAATATATTTATGCGTACTTACATACATTCATAAATTATCCAGATGGGAGTCGTTTAATATTAGAGGTGATTTGGCCTGATTGTGACAATACAAAATCAAATTGATTGTCTTTAAAAACCTTTTTGGAAGAAATTTTAAGAAGATCAAGAACTTCTTCATGTTCAACCCTTCAAACTGCATTATTTTACTTATTTAGAATTAGGCCAAAGATTGAAATATTAAAAGAACAGATTCATAAAATACCTCCAACAGCATCTTCATGCACGCCTATAATAACGATACTTTGTTGTAGAAGAATATTTTTTAATCTCGTTGATAATTTCATCAAAATATCTTCAAGATCGTGATCACTCCAACAAAGCTTGGTCAAAAATAACTGGTCTAGCTGTCAAAGAAATTAATTCTTATGAAATATTTTTTCTGTGATTGATCAATTACAATTTATACATCACCTATGACTCTTTTGAAGGTTGGTGTGTTTTATTGTTAAGCAATATTCGATTGATATCAGGCGAAGGATTCATACAACATGACGGCTTCAAGAAGTTAGAAAATCAAGACAAAGTAAATTCATTCAAAAGAGATTTTAAATTTAGAAAGTTTATAATTTTACGATTATTCATTGTTGTTGCAATTATTTACTCTGGGATGATTATTGTGTTTACTATTATTATTAATAATACAAATTATTTCTATTTAAATAAATAAATATTAATATTACAATAAGGAAAATAGAATTCATCTCTATTTATAAATAAATAACAAATATTAATTGGAAACACAAATTGACAAGAAAGTCTTGAAAGACAATGTTTTTATTTATCATAACTAAATGTTATTAGTATTAAATGTTGATAAAAATAAAAATAAATTTGTTCATTCCAGCCCAATTAATTATTTACCAAAGACAGTTTCCTAAATTATAAGTTTAGATATTTTTTCAAGTATAAATAAATATAAGATAAATAAAAAATAAAATAAATAATACCTTCACAGTATCAACAGCTCTGACGATCATTCCCTCGTTTTTTATCTTCTAATAATCTATTATAATTCATGAATATGATTATTAATAAAAATAATAACGATAAAATGATAATGGCAAATAAAAATAATAATTATCAAGTGTTAATATTAGTAGTAGGATTATTATTACGACGCCTATACCCTCAAGAGCGTACTACCAAATTGTGGGACAATGAACAACATTATCTCTTTCTTGTTGTTCAATTGAAGGATTTTGAACCTACACCTCCTAGAGCTGAAGAAGCTTGATTGGTCACATGATCTATTGGCTCTGGTGTTTTTTGTGGACTCTTTTTGATCGTTTTTGAAGATATTTTTATTTTTATTATAGAAGTTATTAAATTTGAAAGAACTTTGACGACCAGAAGCATTATATACACACACGCGATAAATTGGTTCTAACCAGTAATAGTGATTTCCGAGATGCAATATTAAGATTAGGATGATGTAACGTAAATCAATTTATTAATAAAAATAAAAACACTCGAGATGGATACATCGATCAAAGTCCAATTAACCCATAGACAAAAGAAAATCTACAAACATTGAAATACTTGGTGCAAATTGAATAATAATAACAACAATAGTTCCAAAAATATGTGAACTTTCTTTGTAATAAGTTAAGAAAGCTTTTGACCCATCCATGCCCATTCATAACCAAGAAAGTCGGTGATAAAGCAATAGCAGGTGCATTGGAAGTAAACCAGTAAAAATGGAGAAAGCGTTATTTCTATTTTTTTGCGCAAAAATTAAACCCACTTGACACTTTTTTGCTATTCATATATACAGTATATATACATATATATATATAATATCTTTTATCAAGAATTATAAAAAGTAATTCCCAGAAGAGAAAAATAAAGAAAAGGGACAATAAATATCCGAAGAAGTTGACAAATATTAAACATTGCTCTAAAAGGCTTTTTAAACTTTTAACGATGATCAATAAACCTGATCTACTCGCGCGTTCAATTAATATCACTATTTTGATCGAAATGAAATCGGAAGCTTAATGGTAAATGCAGATTCATTCTAAACACAACTTGGTAAAGATGGTTTCATTTTGACATTGTTGAATAATAAAGGTATCAACTATGTTATTTCCAGATGTTCAGGTGGCTAAAAGACTCTGTAATTGTAAACTGATGCAACCTCCATAGAACCTGTCAGAGTATCTTGTCAAATTATACTTGTTACATTCTTTAGTTTTCCCGGTTGAAGAGAAGAAGATAGAATTGCAAGAGGCAGAAAGAAAACTTGAATCATGAAATCATGCTTTACTCAATAGTAATTTTACAATACTTTTTATATATAAATCGAAAGTGGGGAGATATCCATCCTAATCTAGCTTAGTAAAATCAAAGATCACAAATTCCTGCTCACGTAGATGCTTTTTTTGGATTATCTGTAATTTCCACCATCATTACATCGTTATTACATATCAGAGACAAGTCTATTTGCCGTGACACAATTTATCATAAATCCTTTCTGTATATTGATCATACAGACATTACTTTATCAAAACTGACAAGAATCAACTTTGTATCTATGTTCCTGTTCACCTTTTATAGTTATTTAATAATCAACATATTAATATCTTTTTCCTTAATTCTTTTTCAGTTCATGTTAATAACTATAATCTTAGGTAGATTATTAAGACCCGATTGATTGTACTCAATTATTAACAAAGGGTCACTGCAAAAAACTTCGTCATCATCATCTTTATGTCTTTCGAGGATAATATCATGCCAAAATGCAAGAAGTTTCTTTATTTCTTCACTAAATTCACTTGGAAATTGCATCCTTTTACAGTAAAATTTACAAATGATGTTGCCCAAGGTACGGTGCGGATCACTTTAACACATCAAATTCTGTGCAAAATGTTTCAATTCAAAATAAAAGCAAAATTTTTTTTTATCACTTTCATTATATACAAAAATGACATTTTTAATTTTTATCACGTGATTTTCCAAAAAATGCATTTATATTAATTCATCAATTTCTTCTA
>CAUDNR010000644.1:11784-25924 GCA_958430865.1 Entrophospora sp. SA101
ACATTTCTAATGTATAATTCTATTTATATTTAAACGTCAATGATGTTGATGATAAATAGAACAAATAATATTTTTAACATTAATAAAGAACAATTATACAAAGGTGAAATAAATAAATAAATAAATATATATAAAAGAGAACTTGATAATAAATTAAAAATTTTAAAATCTCGATTTAGTAAAAAACACTTTCCTGATTTATATCTTGTTTATATAGTTTTCTTTAAAGCTTTTAGTTGATAATCAGTGACTTGGTTCTTTGAAACATTCATTGTTAACTAACTGTTTGATATCTTCCAATTCAAAGGTATATCTGGTTAGCATTAAATGCTATAATTGATGTTTTTATGAAAGGTTCATCTTTAAAACGTTTGGCAATACATTTAGCACCAATATGGTTTGTCACTTTTAATGTATGTTTTCTATTCCAGATGGTATATAATGGCTATAGAATGTTCCATAGCACCTTCATCAAGGTTTTTTACAATCAAATCATCCAGAATATTTACCAGATGCAACTCTGCTTGGTTTCAAGAATTTTACCATTATAATTAATAATTTATAGATGAACACTGTCTTTATTTTAAATTTGATTGATCATTAAAAAAATTAATAAAACAATGAAAAGAAAAAAATAATTAATTAATGATAAATTTATGAATAATAAAAAAAATTATGAATAATACAATTCAAGATTCATTCCATCATTAATTTCATCTAAAAAATAAAATAAATTATTATTAATATTATTATATATAAACATATCAACATAAATCATTAATAACAATGATAAACTAATTACAATCTTCCAATGTGATATGATTTTTAAAAGTTGTATACCTAAACAATCATTAATAATAGTATATAAATTATAATTTATCAATAAATTATTAAAAGTAACAATGATAAATAAATAAAATTAATTTACCATTTTTTTAAAATAATTCTTGAAGGATCGGTGCCAGTTTGAGCTGAAATCAATTTCTTTAATTCACCAACTGTGTCTGCTGGACTAAAACCAAACATTAACATCAATGAAACAACAATTACGAAGTTAAAATTTAAGGCCAATTGTTAATATTAGTATTGTCATTAATATTATTATATACGTACTTGCATTTTACACGAACTTTTTTACCTAATCTATCATTACAAATAATCTCAATCATCTCAAAAAAATTATTAATTAATTAAAAAGGTCAATATTTTAATATATAACAGATTCCTAATACAACAGTCGTACATACGTATTACCGAATAATATGGTGCACATCAATCAAAAAAATTGCTAATTGCTATGGATCGAAAGCCATATTAATATAATTAATATATTAATATGGAAATTGCAAAAAACAACTCTATTATTGACCCAAGCAATAATGCGACGAAAAGTTTTATTAATAAAAAAGAAAAAAATTATATTTGCACAATTTTACAGGATACATATTAATATGAATTTTTCAAAAAAATTTTAGTCCGATCATTTAAAATTTTTTTCTCATCTTGCTTGACAGTGGTTATGTCCGTCGAATAACATTCATCGATTATCTGATACCAGACAGTATAATATATCAAGTACGGTCAAACCTTGTGACAGCGGATGAACGGGACACATAAGAAAATTTTATTTAAAATCCGTTGTGGCAAGATTACTAATACTAACCTTGTCACAACGGATTTTTATGTGATGGTGAAGCAAAAATTTTAAAAATCCGTTACCGTTATGGCGAGGTTTGCTATGGCAAGGTTTGACTGTAATCCAAAAGAAATTTAACATTGCCATACAATTGAAAGAGCAAAAAAGGAGGTTCCATATCTAAAAATGCACTATGATATCCGAGATACCTGATATTGTAGTAAGTCGTGGCATAACAATACATGGTCAACGCCTAATTATATTTCACACTTTATGGGGTAACCAAAGATAATACAAATCTAACACTCGGCGGATATTCGATGAATAATCGAGTAATCACCGATTGTCCGGGCGTTGAATTTTATTGATTGGCCGGGTATTCAAACATTTGGTTAAGAACTGACGAATTCAAAAAACGTGCGATCAAAAAATTATAATACCTAGTAGGATATCCTTTACTTATACGGAATACTATTTATTAATTTGTTTAAATAGTTCAAATTAATGATGTTAGTCGGCCAAGGTTTTTCTACCGAATAACATCACTAGTTCAAATCTGGATTATATATATCACTCTTCTTATATATTAAAAAAATTCGTTTTTATTTCTTGGTCTTTGTCTTATTCTAATTTTCCCTTCAATAATCACATTTTTTTGAATGCATGCGACTTTGTCGGTTCTTTTTTTGTTTTTTAAAAAATATCTCAAAAAACTAATGTTAAAAGATGGGTTAAAATTCATAATCATGCATTTTTGGCCATTTTTTTGAGCAACTTTTATTATGCATCAAGATTAGAAAAGTGAAATGAAATTTATTAACACTTTTGACTTTGGGAATCTGAAATTTGAATTTAATATATAACTTTGTTACAACAAATAATGGCTAAATTACTATTAATTTATAGTCTGAAAAGTCTATTTTATTATTTTAATTTTAAAATAAATAGTTCAGCTGTGGATTCCGGGTATAAAATAATTTCAGTTGGACAATGCTTTATTGTCATAGAACCCGACTTGGTAATTCAAAATTTTAATCTACAATCTATCATCCGACGATCAAAAAAAATAGTAATAGGAATTAAAAGGAATTCAAAAAGGGTGTCGGCCGAAAGTTCATCTTTTATTGAGAGAAAAGAAAAGAAGAAAAGAGAAAAAAGCAAAGAAAGATCAACTCTTACCAAGAGGATCGAAAGAACTAAATTTGAAATAAACGAGAAACGAAACAACATAAACGATAAAAGAATATAACAAACAATACAAAAACTTGGCAAATTTCCAAGAAGGAATGCCCACCCGTATAAAATTTTACTTTGAACCGAAAGAAATTAGAAGAAAATTGAAAAGTTGATGATCTTGACTAGAAAAGAAACAAAATAAAGTTAGTTTGTGCGCACAACTTTACAAAAAAAACAGGTTCTTTGTAATAAAATACTTGCATAAATATTAAGCATTCTCCAAGGAAGGAATCACTGAAATAATAAAAATAAATATTTTATAATGTATGTATTATTTTTTATTATATCAAAATAAAGCAAGCAAGCAAGCGTATTGAATCAATCAATAAATCAATTAGATTAAACAATGGGAAATAATTATTTTTTGTTTAAATGACTGAATGAACGAATATTATTTAAAATTGTCATCTTCCAACGACATTAATAAACGTTTTCAACAGGTCTTCTCCATACGATCCATACATACCTAAGGAGGGTGCTGCTGGTGGTCCACCTTCAAAAACTTTAGAAATTCAAAAAAAAATAGACGAGACTGTAGAAGTTATGCGTGATAACCTTAAATCTGTTGCTGAAAGAGGAGTGAAATTAGATACTTTACAAGATAAAACTGGTAAAGAATTTATGTTAGAGAGTAAAGAAATACTTTAAATATTAGTACTGTAATATCTTCTCACTATTTTTTTGTAAATAGAAAATTTGTCAGTATCAGCACAAGGATTTCGTCGTGGGGCAAATAAAGTACGGAAGCAAATGTGGTGGAAAGATATGAAAATGAGAATTATTATTATTGTTGCTATAATCATTTTATTATTGATTATTATTTGTAAGTAATATCAATTACTATATAATATTGGAAAATATATATTATAATAAGAAGCATACCAACTAATTAATTAATCAATTTTTTTTTGTAGTGCCAATTGTTCTCTAAAAAATAATTTATAACCAAATTTCATTTATTCTTTTTCTGTCTATGAAGAAGAAAAGAAATCAGAATTCATTATTATTGTTGTTATTACTGTTATTTTTGTTGTTGTGGTCGTTGTTGTCGCGTTGTCGTTGTTGTTGTTTTTCTCGAATTTGAAATACATGTAAACCCTCTTACCTATATATTTTTTATATCTTGTATTATTATTTAATATTAAATATTATATATATATATATATTTAAAAAATAACAGTATATTATGTTTCTGATGTTGCAGATGTTAAATCTGGTATTTCTTTTAATTCACCCTCACCACAAGATGGTGTATATATAATAGTAATTAATGGTGCGTGATTAAATTGTATGACTTGATAAAGTCTGTAAAAGGTGATTATATATTTATTTTCTTTGACCCTAATTTCGATGTCTAAAATTATAAATTTTCTCTCTATTTGCATAATTAAATAATTAAATTACCTGATCATTGATAACTCCAAAAGTCGCTCAAATGTTTTAATGGATGATGCATTACTTTGTTACAGCTTATCATTATTTAAAAATCAATTGATTCCTAATCGATTTACATTGCTTCTTACATTTTATTATTGCAACACCATCTTTGTTAGTCACTGTTACAGCTTTAAAACCATCCACTCTATTAGAATAACATTATTTTATATGAAATGATACACTTATATACACATGCTTATTCCAAAATGCTAACTATTTTTTGTAATTCAACTTGTCAAAAGTAGGACTTTTTATATGGGGGATTCAATCAGGACATGCCAAAGAGTTGAGAGATGCACAATTGGATTTTCTAAAATTACTGAATTTTTCCATATTCAAAACCCTAATAGAGATCAATCTCTTGATGATGATGATGATGATGATGAAAAAGATGAAGATGATATAACTGGAGAAATATAATAGATTCTGTTGAATAATCTCAATTTAGACAATGATGCAAAGTCTAGGATTAACAGCAACTGGGATGTATTTTAGAAATTTAGATAATGGTAAAAAAAAGGTTGAACCAAGTAAGATAGTGGCAGTATCTCTGTGTGAACAAAAAATTATAAATATAATTAACAATAGAATTTGTTCCATCAAGCTGTGAATTATTAATATTTATATTTTATAAAAGAATAATAAATTCGAATAAGTGTGAAATGTAATGTGTAACCAGCTCAGTTTCAAATCGGAGGTTTAACTACGACCGCATCAGTTCAGTTTCAAACTGCTGGTTGAACCAGTCTGGGTTAAACTGTTCCAATCCCTAGTGATGGTAAATCTACTTTATTGTTAAATATAGATAGGTTGCATGTAAAAATCACAGGGTTTGACCCACACTGTGATTGGCTTATTGGATACAATCTTCCCCAAATTTGGTAACTTTTCACCAACATTGCATTTTCTAATGAAAAGGACGGGAAACGGGCAGGTGTGGTTTGAACCCGTCCCCTGTCCTTTTCTATTATTCATGGGGAAATCTTGAGAAGGACGGACGGTTTTGCTGCACCATTACTTCCCATCCCTGATTTTTTCTTAAAAAGGACGGGCATTATTAATATTTGCCACCCAATCCAAAGATCTGCAATAGGATATATCCTTGTCAACCTACCAAGTTTTCTGAACTTCACATAAACTTCATCCATTTACTAGAAATCTGATCGGTCATTTATTTCCATCTAATAAATTTTATTCATTTGTTAGAAATAAGAAACATCATGACCAGTCATTCATTTCCGCTGATATTTGATAACCGACCAATGAATTTTTTATAAATCAGAAACATCATAACCGGTCATTCATTTCCGCTAATATTTGATAACGACCAATGGTCTTTTTATTATATCCACTAAAGTTAAAAAATTAAAATAAATCAAAATAACGAAATTAAACGCCTTGCATATGAATTTTCCTGATTTTTGGTAGAAGCATACTTTGAACAAATCGATAGATTATTACAGATTATTGACAGATTATGAAAAAACAAGTTTAGTACTATTTATTTCAATAACGGATTATTTTTTTTTTTAAAAAAAAATGTGACTTGTATATGACGAATAACATCTTGTAAATTCATACTGATAAGGTAAAAACCCAACTGTAATAAAAAGGACGAGGGACGGGTTCAAACCACATCTGCCCATCACCTGTCCTTTTCATGTAACCGATTATATTATATATTTTAATTAGCTTATTTATTATCTATTATGATTTGTATTCTTCATTATTTTATTTTTACAAAAGTTTTAGCCTCAAATGTATAATAAAAAATAAAAATCAAGATAAGGAATAAATAGAGACTGAAAATTATAATAGTCCAATTTTGCAGCTGTTTATTAAAAATTATATTATGACAAGTACCTTTCACCTGTACTTTTCATGGTTTGCCCGCGAATAATAAAAAGGAGCAGTGGGATGGGTGGTAATGGCATAGTAACCCATACTTTTTTCGCCCATCCTTTTCAAGATTTGCCCATGAATAATAGAAAATGACAGTGAACTAGTTTCTACACCTTCACCACGCCATGTTAGTTACTCGTACTTTTTTACATTATTTTGCAGAATACCCGTACCATCACCCGTCCTTTTCTAATATTAATGGGTCAAACTTGAAAAGGACAGGGGACGGCAGGTGTAGCTTGAACCCGTCCCCCGTCCTTTTCCAGCATCCCGTCCTGATGGATGGATATTCAAGTTATATATAAATACTATTGCCAAATGACATCATAGTAATAGTAAATTTGTGTTATGTACACTCTACCCTTAAGTCACATTTGTGATAATTATAAAATTATACCCACCAACCACAGGACTGGAATTAATAATACCTCTAAATTTGTTTTGTAGTGCAAAAGAACAGTAGACAAAAAATTCCTTTAAAAAAAATGAATGAAGGTATTATTTTTTACACAGAAAAATAACTATTTTAAAAATATGTAATAATAGTAAAAGAATTTTTACATTGTAATTTAATATTGCTTTATAATTAGCAAAATTCTATAAAGGTAAATAAATATTTCACAAAATAAATTTATTATGGCATCATCTTATTAAATAAATTTTTATTTTTATTCTTAGGGAGTAAGTATTGTATTATAAATTAACCTTTACAACATAAAATAAACTTTATTAAAACATCATCTAATTAAATAAATTTATTTTTTATTTCTTTATAATAACCAGTTGGTAAGTATTATATTGTAAATTAACTTTTACAACACAAAATAAACTTTATTGAAAATCATCTAATTAAATATTTTTATTTTTTTATTTCATAGAGGGTAAGTAATATATTATGAATTAACTTTTACAACACAAATAAATGTCACCTAATTAAACATATTTTCTTTTTTATTTCATAGAGTTATTATTATTATTAATATTTGCATATTTAATAATTTTATCTAGATAAAAAAATAAAAATAAATATTTAATTTATTACAATTAATTATTAATTGTTATTTATTTTAACCTGTAAGATTTTTGTCAAGTAAAAAATTTTGACTCAATTGGTGTTTCGATTTTAATCCATAGATTTTTATCAAATCTCTAACTGATAACAATTTTGGAAGTATTTTATTGTTATTATACATAATTTGAGAATTTATCTTATGGGATCGACAAGTAGGGCAACAATTTTTTCTGTAGAAGTTACACGAATAATATCGTAAAGTACAAAATCACACGTGTCAGTTGAACAACGCGTCGAATTTTTAAATATACATTTGAAATTTTAGACATGTGTATGACGCGAAAATCTTTAAAATATTTTGAAAGTTTTTTTTATTTATTATTTTTTTATTTATTGGTTAATTTTTATTTCAGTGTTATTAATTATATTTTTCGTTTGTTGGTCAGTGAATTGGTTAGTTAGCTTGGTTAATCAGAACAAATTGTTAAGGAACAATTTATATTTAATAGGGTTCATATTGGAAAGGTCATCTAATAAAAACATTAAAATATAATTATTATAACAAAAGAAAAAATTATTATTATTATTATTATTATATTAACCGAGAATCTGTAATATATAAATACATATTTGATATATGTATATAAATAAAATAATTAGTATATGTAACTAAAGAACTAACGTTAACTATTTTTTATTTTTTTTTTAAAATTGAAAAATTAGATTAAAATTATATATATATATATATATATAACCAGGAACTTCTTTTTTTGTCTATTAATCAACCAATTTGCCTCTTCTTTCTTTCATAACTTCTATAACATTTCAGCTGATTTTCTTACTATACGTTGAACTTTCTTTTTAAATGCTGGATAGTTATCTCGCCATTCCTTCTATTATAACCAAATATAAATATGTAATTATATACCAAGTATAATAAACATACGCATAATAATAATAGTAATACTAATATCATTATTATTATGAAAAATTCATATATATGCTTACAGCAGATTCAATGTTTGCAGGTGATTCATCATTTGGAGTTGAAAGCATAGAAATCACACTTAATAAAATCGTTTCAACTGTATGCACCGGCAACCATCTTTCACCTGCATCTTCGTATCCAAATTTATCTTCACCAGGAGGATGCTATAATATAATAAATAAAATAAATATGGATATAATATGAATGAACCAGGAATTATTATTTAAGATTAAGGTCAAACGAGATTAATTATATAATTATGAAATATTTAATCATTATTATTTAAAATTCTAATAAAATTAATATTTACCAAGATACTAATACAAACTTCACCATCAGGGTAAACTGTAATATCACGTGATTTAAATGGTTTTTAATTGCTTAATTAATGATACAATATAATAAAAATTTATATTGGCACATGCGCGCACATATTCCGCTTTATATAACATACCATTAGGATGCCACATGTCAGATATAAATTTTAACTTTGGTGGTAATAAAGGATATTCCTGATAAACCAATTAAATAAGATTTCAATTCAATTTTTCATAAAATGAAATGAAATGAAATTATTTATTTGACATACCTTTGGAAATGACATTCTTGCTTTAAAAAATCCTCCTTCACTATTTTTTTTTTAATCAACGATAAATTATATAAATTAATTATAGAAAAAAATTTTTTTAAATAAAAAATTAAATTTAAATATTTACTATAAGGTGTCTGCTGGACCCATAATCATAATTTCCCACTTATTAATTATTTATGATCAGAAAAAAGGCAAACGAGAATATTTTTTATTATTATTAATGAACCTGTAACGATAACAGTAATAGTAATAATAGTAATAATAACAGATCATACCTTTTTTTTTTTTTAATAAAGGAATATTTTTTGATCAGTGATAAATTTTTTCATGATATATAAATATGCTATAACAAGTAAAAACTTCATACCTCATACACGTTATCATTATCAACAAGTCCTGCTGAGAAACCTTCAACTGGATGTTTTGATAGTTCTTATAAATATAAAATATGAAATACGAAAAGTAGAAATTAAAAACACTTGAATTAAAAATATTTTTCTTTAAAATTTTTAGCAATAGAAACCATGCTATTATACCTTTTAGTTGTTTTTGAAGTAAAAGAGCAGATTGTGTTGTTGCCATTTTAAAAAATTTTTTTTTGATATTTTAAATTAATAATATATATGTTAATGTGTATATAAAAATAAAAATAAATAAATGTGATTCCGTAAAAAAAAAAAATTAAGCAAATTAAATTTCTGTACAATATGCAAAAATCAAGTTCGTACCACTTTACCAAATTAGTAAAAAAAAAGATGATAATGAGGTCATAGGTAGTAACGGGAGGGAGTTGTTGTGCTACTACTATTTTACTCTTGTTAATTTTTAATGTGGTTTTATCTGTTATTGTTTTTTATTTATTTTATTGCTCTAGTTAATTGGCAGATAATTAATTCGATAATTAATTCAATAATTAATTTGTAGGATCATTTTTATAATCTTTGATATTAATATTATATGAATTTTACAATTGGAACCAGAAAGTATAAATTAAATTTAAAGGTAGTAGGTAACACAATTGTAAATTAACCGATTGATCGCAGGTTTTATCTTTAAAGTTAGTTGCAAAAATAGGTTTTATAATTACAAGTATATGAGGAAGTAAGTTAATAATAGTGTTGATTTTAAAGCAAATCAATTGAAAAAAAAGATTTTTCTCCCAAAAATCAGATTCCTCGTAGGAAAATAAAACACTTCACTGATTAATAATGATATCATGTCATTGTACATAGAAAACATATATATAATGTATAATGTATAATGTATATATAAGAATGTTATACATATAAATAAATAATAATAATAAAGTATGGATTAATAGTAGTATAATGTAATAATGATAATAATATAGTAATAACCATCATCATCTTTAAATATTGATTATTTTCCTTCTCCCTCATTTCTGATTAATAAAAAAATGCACCCAAAATAAAACCTTTTTTTTATTATTATTATTATTATTTATCATTATATCATTTATTATTATTATAATAATGTATATATGTGTGTGTGTATGTAGTAAAATAATAATATGTAAAAATTGTAAAATTTAATTATTCTAAATAATAAATGTCACTAATAATAATAATAAATAATGATAATGATGATGATAATAATAATAATAATAATATAAATTATCTATATATTACTTTATATAACATTTAAAAATAAAAAATTTTTTTTTTAGTTTCATCGAAATTCAAATGATGGAAAAGAATTATCTACTAAATGATGCAACTTCAATTCCTGAAATCTAAATAAATATAATAATAAAATTATTATCATTATCACTGTTATCGATATTAATTAAATAATTAAATTTATTATTTTTACCTTTCAGAACTTTTATGAAAGTAGAAACCGGTAATGGTTCCTGTACTTAATTGATAACAAATATAATAAAATCCTGCAAAACTAGCACCATTAATTGTTCTAACACGATGATCAGGAACAAGAAAATGTTCTTTCCATCTCATAAAAATATAATCTTTATTATGAAAATCATAAACAAATCCATCTTTTTTCATATTTTTCTGAAGTGGTTTAAAAGCTGGGAAACGAACCTAAATTAATAACGGATGGATGGACAATTAATTATAAGATAATATTAGATTATAATAAGATTTTTTGTTATTGATAAAATTTATAATTTATAACTAATCAATCAAATCTGATTATTACCCAGTGTTGCATATCTATCTTATCATCAGCATCCCATTTTTTAGTTAGGAAGGAATATTTACGTCCAATGATTTCGGCTTCAAAGAATGTAGTTAATTCAGGATAATCTTCCGTTAAACCTTTAATATGAAGATATCCACATAGATATGATTCTGAAAGATTAACATGCTATACAATAATAATTATTAATATGGATTAAAGATAAATTAAAAAATTAAAAACATGGTATTAGTATTAATGAATCATTTGTTTACGTATTTAAACTTTGTATTACCTGAATATGAACTGAAACATCATAACTACTTCTGCCACTTGTCTGTTCACCTCTAAACTTTGAGCCGGAATAAAGTGAACAAGTTGTAGTTGGCATTAATCTAACTGTTGATATTTCAGTTGTCATGGATAATCGTCTTTTCTTTTTTTGTATCAGCTCTTCTTGCTTTAACTGTTCTTGCAATTTTTTTTGATATTCTTGATAATGCTTATGGGAAGGATCTTGACAAACATCTCCATCAGCGCATACGTATTTGTCTGGCAAACCGTTTAAGCTGATGTTGATGGCGTTTGTTGTTGACGTATTTGATGTAGAATTATTGATGGTTGATGTTGTGGTGAGTAAGGGATTATTAAAAACGGGCATATTGTATTATTATTGTTAATAGTCGTAAAGTTTATATCAGTGATTGTTGTGGTAATGGTAATTTTATTTGAAGATGTTGGTTGATTTGGCGAAATTGATTTAATGAGGTTGATTTAATGGGAGTGGTAATGATTTGTGTTATATATATATATAAATTGTTTACTAGAGTTGGTTTTTTTTTTTAATATAACAAAATTTTTTTAGTGACGGTGGATCTTCTTTTCCCTAATAATTTTATTTTTATTTTATTATATAACAACAATATTGATTAATTAATCAAGGATTTAAAGATTTTCTTTTCTAAAAAAATTTTTTTTACAGAAAAAAAATTTATTTACTTTAAAGGAAAAGATTATAGAGAAAAAAATCTTTTTTTTTTCTTAATCTTTGTTTTTTTTTGAAAAAGAAAAATTTTTTTTTATTTTAAAGAAAATGAATGATGAAATTATGGGGGAACAAAAGCAGACAAATTTGATTGTCCAATAAAAGATAAGTTTATAATTTATGTCCATATGGGATAATGGTGCAAGTCACCTAGTCCACAACTTACTGCGCCACGACGACGATTTTGGAGAAAAAATTAAAATTGTTTGGTCATGTGATATTTCCTAGTCATTCCATAAATAGTAAAATCGGCAAGATCGTATTATATATATACTCGGCCAATAATAATAATAATAAATTTTTTTTCAAAATGCCTCCCAAAATAAAAACAAAAAAGAAGATAATATATTTGGAATGAGAAATGAGTATTTATCATAAGAGTGGTGGTTGTTGTCATTCATCACTCTAGTTTTTTATAAAGAATAGTGGTAGTGATTGCTGTCATTCATTCTTAAAGTGTTGTCCACAGAACACAATTGATTATATAAAAGAATTTGATGAATTTTTTTTTAATAAAAAATGATTACTAGAGCAAATGACTAACCTGGAAGATGAAATAACAAAAAAAATGAAGATATAACATGATTAAAATATAAATTAATTACGGAGATGGAAATCAATGAATCATTGTCTGAAGAGAATGAACAATTAAAAAAAAATAAATGTAAAATCTGCTTGGACAAGTCTATAACACATTGTTTCATACCATATAACACTTGATTGTATGTGAAGATTGTTCAAAGAAAGTTAATAATTGCATTATGTGTAGAGTAAAGATCAAAAGCACCACTAGAATATATATTTGGTTTCCTTTTAGTTGAGATGGGACCTGCAAATTTCATGGATAGGTTACTGTCACAGCTGGGTCAAATTCATATATAAATTAAATTTTATTTTATTATTATAGAAAGGATATAGTGCTTGAAAAAAAAATTATCAGGTGTATTCTAATGTTCAATTGGAAATCTAAGTGTGATCAGACAGTAGTCACTAAAATTGCCTATGTTGCTGAACTAAAATATGACTCAGGGAATGAAAAATACGATTTGTTTTACCAACTTCTATTGCAAAAAGATATGGATGGATATTCTTCTACCAGGGTTGGCAAATGTGCAGTCCATTGATGGTCTATTGGTGGTCTATTGGGTCCATTAGCGTAACACTTTAACCATATTTAGTATTTTATTAATGGCAATGGACCAGTCCTGAATAATAGAAAATGACAGTGAACTAGTTTCTACACCTTCACCACGCCATGTTAGTTACTCGTACTTTTTTACATTATTTTGCAGAATACCCGTACCATCACCCGTCCTTTTCTAATATTAATGGGTCAAACTTGAAAAGGACAGGGGACGGCAGGTGTAGCTTGAACCCGTCCCCCGTCCTTTTCCAGCATCCCGTCCTGATGGATGGATATTCAAGTTATATATAAATACTATTGCCAAATGACATCATAGTAATAGTAAATTTGTGTTATGTACACTCTACCCTTAAGTCACATTTGTGATAATTATAAAATTATACCCACCAACCACAGGACTGGAATTAATAATACCTCTAAATTTGTTTTGTAGTGCAAAAGAACAGTAGACAAAAAATTCCTTTAAAAAAAATGAATGAAGGTATTATTTTTTACACAGAAAAATAACTATTTTAAAAATATGTAATAATAGTAAAAGAATTTTTACATTGTAATTTAATATTGCTTTATAATTAGCAAAATTCTATAAAGGTAAATAAATATTTCACAAGATAAATTTATTATGGCATCATCTTATTAAATAAATTTTTATTTTTATTCTTAGGGAGTAAGTATTGTATTATAAATTAACCTTTACAACATAAAATAAACTTTATTAAAACATCATCTAATTAAATAAATTTATTTTTTATTTCTTTATAATAACCAGTTTGTAAGTATTATATTATAAATTAACTTTTACAATACAAAATAAACTTTATTAAAACATGATCTAATTAAATAAATTTATTTTTTATTTAATAAATAGTAGGTATTATATTATTCAACACAAAATAAACTTTATTAAAACGTCATCTAATTAAATAAATTTATTTTTTATTTCTTTATAATAACCAGTTTGTAAGTATTATATTATAAATTAACTTTT
>CAUDNR010000645.1:1539-27347 GCA_958430865.1 Entrophospora sp. SA101
CGTGATATAAAATTTTATTGCATTTTTGAGCATAACTTACAATTCTGAGTTTTGATGATTTTTCCCAAAATTGGCCACGAGGCGCAGCAAGTTGCGGGACTAGGTGACTTGCACCATATTTATTTAGTACTTGACAATTTTCAAAAATCATGTGACTGTAAAATTTTTATTGCATTTTTTGATTGGAAATTTTTTCTCAAAATTATAGAAAGTGTTGATCCTATTACAGTCTAAGCTCTCTATACCAAACCCCCTGTCCCTATATGTAATTTTTTCGCTTTTGTTCGTTATAGAGAGAATTAATTATAAAAAATTGAATCTGGGACAAAAGGGAAGTTCGTTATAAAGAGACTTATTTATTATCAATATCAAATATTTCAGATAATTCATGAATACAAGCAGGTGAAATGGTTGATATTATGATAAAATACGAATCAGTCTATGGTAGACTTAAAATATAAACAATAATATTAATAATAGTAGTAACAATAGTAATAATGACAACAATAATAATATCAATAGTACGATAATAAATGTCGGCGGAATCCGGAAGGACAAAAAGAATTTATTATTGTATTTAACATGGAAGATAGGATTCAGTGCAATAATGATAACGCTGATGTTTTTGATGATTCATGTGGCAATACATTGACACCTGATTCATCGCCTAGAAACAATTTCAGATTGTTCATTTAAATCATTGTCTTTTATCAACAATTATAACAATGACAGTTCTTACTGAAGACAATAATATTAATATTAATCTCTCTGGTGAATAAATAAATGTATTCGCAGAATACTTTTATGTTTCAACAATATGATTTATTCATTATTTTATTATTGTACCATTATAAAAATATAATATAATCAAAATAAAATTTATTCTGATGATGGTTCACCAAAACCAATGTTTATTGGTGAGTCATCATTTTCTTGTGATATTAATGCTGATACCGACATCATATTCGATTGTTCATTTAATTCATTATCAGAGTTTTGTTGTTGCATGCCATCCAACACGGCCTTTTGATGCTCTCTTTCAACGTATTTGAACGCATTTTCCAACTCAACCTTTATTATATCTTCTTTTAAAACTATGTTTGAAGCTTTAGCCAATTTTTTTGATATTGTCTCCAAACATTCAACATCAAGAGTAATCCTTGCCAATTCGATAAGAAATCGAATGTACTGATGAACATATACAAAATGTCTTCCTGATCTATTTAATGGATATATATTTACTAGTTATTAAGATTATAAAACAATTTCTTTTAAAGATTCAATGTAATATATATATTAATATTAATTAACACATATTACCTTTCAAATTCTGGTTTCCATACATTCATCATTGCTTTAGATGTGACTTTCAACTGGAAAAGATTTTGTAATATCAATTTGGCTTCTTCTGATTTCCGCTCAACATGATAAGTTAACCATGCATGCTAAATAATAAATTGATTGCTGTGATAACATTATAAACAACCAAATATATACATAAAGTTAATTGAAATAAAATTTACCCTAAATACAGGTCGATGTTGCCATTTATTTTTGTCCATTTTACGAATATCAGCTATTCTTGAAGAAATTAAATTGTATGCATATTGATATTCTGGCCTTTCCATATTAAAACTACCAGGATCTTTATCTGATGGCTTTAAATGTAATGGTGCGCCTGAATTATCTGACAGCATTTCCTCTACAAAATATGGCTAATCCCATTCATTTTTAAAATAAAATGAGTATATATCATTGTAAATTTTGAAAAATTAACTAATTTTTACCTTAATTTTACTGGTTATCATAAATTTTGCCAATGTAGATGTTAACTTATATTCCGTATCTACTAGTCTTTCTTGTCCAATTATTCCTGATTTTTCCGGAGTTCTATCAACTGCTAATTTATATAAACATAGTACCGACTTTGCAATTTTTATGTAACATTATTATTTTTCAAAGAGGAAAAACATATTGAATAACTATGCGTTAAAAAAATAATACCTCTGCTGATTTTCCTAGCTTTTGATAACACTTTCCAAGCATGTATGGCAATCTCCAATCTTCTTCATATATTATTGAATTGCCGTTGCTTTCATTTACCTTTAACTTTTTAAACAGTAGTTTTTCCGATTCTAATGCTCTACCAAAACAATGTGCTGCAAATGCATATAAATCATTGGGATTAGGTTTACGCCAGATGTCAGAATGATCCGGATTCAATTTGAAGGCTTCCATTGACATAGGTTCAGTTGTCATTGAATAAACAAGATATCCAAATTCTCGCCAGAAATTAATTTCTTCGGTTGGTGAAGTAGGTGCATGATGATTCGGAAACCAAGTTAAAATTTTAGCAGATCTTACAAAACAAAGAAAAGATTTCTGAAAATATATATATAAAAATTAAAAAAAATTCTTTGATGTTTTCCAATCATAGTCAAAGCAAAAAAAAATATAGTGATACCTTTTGAAATTCTGTAATTTTTGCATGACTATTAACAATTTCAATAGCATTCCACGTTAAAGATTCATCAGCCAAACTAGCATAACAGGAGCCGAGGGCATACCAAGTTGAATATCTTAATGGGCAGATGTAATAATCTAACTAATAAATTAATAAATATGATTATTTATTAATATTTAAGCAAGCACTTGAAAGATATTAAGAAAAAGTCATATGATTTCTATTTTCTTACTGTGAATTGTTCTATTGCCTTTTCCAATAATTCAATCGCTTTATATTGATTTGATTTTGATGAACGACTTTTGAATTGATGGTGTAAGATTTTGCCACGAAAATAATAAAGATCTGAAATATCTTTTAAAAGCATGTATTAAGTTAAATAATCAAATACTTAAAAAAATCAAAGGTATAAGATAAATAAAAATAAAGTCTACCATTCTCCTCATCACAAGAAATTGCAGCGAGATCATTAATATAATGATCATGCTCTTGATACTGAACAGCTTCATAAAAACAGATTTCATCTTCTAAGTAATGTTGTGTTCTATAGCTACATTTTTTTAATTCTATAAAAATTTCTTTTTTAGTAATCATAAATTATTAATAAATATATATTTATTATCACTATAATTACACCTACTTTCATCTGTTGGTGGTTCCACTATAGAAGCCATAGCGTCTAAAAACTCTTTGATATCGTTTTTGAACACCCAGGTTTTTGATGATTTTTCACTTATAAAATTTCTTACTCTTCTATAAATTAATTTTGCAGTTTCAAAATCCAATTCAATTGCTGGCACGTCATGATCCCATGGCAATTCTGCATCAATCTAAAAAAAATCAAATTTTAATCATAATAGGAAAAACAATAAACAATATATATATATTTCAACATACAGTTAATGAAACTCCATATAAACAGTGACAACATTGGTATTCATGTTGAAGGTTTTCGGATGCATCCAATTCAGCAAATGTGTTGAGGCAAAATTTTAAAAATGAACCTGTTTACATAAAATTTGAGATAAATTGATTAAATATTTAATAAACAGATATAAACAATTATACAAAAATCTATAACTTAAAACATTACCATTATCTGAACAACAAATCCTTCGAGCGCCTAATTGATCATGAACAGTTGCAAGAAATTCAGCAAAATCATCATTCTCCACATATGAAGGAGCTCCACGTAATATATAATAAAATAATATCCAAACACGAATACAAAGGACATTAAGTGGTTCACTAATATCATATTCAGCAGTAGAAAGTTCTTGCTTCCGAGGGAAAAGGATTAATAAACTTATGTGATATAAAACCCGAAAATTTTCAATAAATTGTTGTAGTAAATTCTCTGATAAGTTTGCTATTCAAAATCAAAATCAAGATCAAAATCAAAACCAAAATAATAATAATAATAAATAAACTGTAATAATGATTGTAATTTTTTTAAAGAAGCAAACCTATAGATTGACCATCCTTTATGGCATTAGTAACTTTCGAAAGTGCTTCATTAATCTATCATAAAACCAATTAATATTAATGTTAATATTACCAGCATTGATAAATATTATACAAGAATTTCTTAACTGAATGTATGGTAGTCCAAAATTGAACAACCAAATCTTCATCAATATTATCCGAAACACAATTCAACAAAAAGTTTACTGAGTCTATAAAGTGTAATATTGTACGTGACCAATTGTCTTGTGGTAAATCTTTTTGAGATTCTAACAAGTCAATTTTATTATTTATGGTTGTGTTATTTATATATGGATCAAATGAACTTAAAAGAAATATTAGATTTAATACTTAATTTTATAAGAAATAAAATCGTTTTTTTGAAAATATTTCATATTACCTATTTGTCAATAAAATATCATTAATTTCGGTAAGCAAAGTAAGTTCTTTAAAAGAAGACATTGCCCTTTCTGGATTTTTTAAAAATAAAGACATTTTGCCTTTGCACCACCAATATCTAATGCAATTAATAATAATTTAGCATTATAATTAAGAATAAAAGATATTCAAGTAATCTTATGCATTATATTACCTTGTAAGTAATTGATGTGACCATTCCTTCCATTTTTTGTAATGACATTGTAGTTTTCCAACATCGCCAATAGATTTTTCTATCTTTGCTTCTAAATCAAGTAAATAACTGGAGAAATTCCAGTTTGAAGAAATGAGGGACCATTCACAATCTTCTATTACTAATTGCCATTCCTAAAGTAAAAAACATAGATTTATATCTGTTATTAATGTCCTTAGGACGCAATATATATTTTAAATCTTAACTAAATCTTACTAAAGATGTTTTTAAAGAAATGCTAGAAGTAGCTTGATTATCATCTTCGTTTATATATTCTCCTGATCTAGATATGTGAGAATCAATAGCAAATTCAAAAAAAGCCAATAAAATCTAATGCATGCATGTGTGTGTACATATGCGTTAACAAATATATTTTTTGAAAAGTTTAATGTATTTTTATTGATTGCTTCTTTTTTATTTATATAAATATACCTCTGAAAGTTGCTTCCTTTTTTGGAAAGGGGATGTTTCACTTTCATCCATCATTATTGCTGCATTTCCATCGTCACCATTCCATGCAGAACAGGTATTTGATAACATATCTATAAACTGTTCATATATTCTGTTAATAATATCTCTTACAATGTCTTTTAACCCTTCTGGCCAACGACACAGCCAGAGAGTTTTCTTTTTTATTTCTTGATCTGAATCTTCTGAATCTACAAACTTTCCAAATAGGTACATAAGATAGGAACACAAATAATCTATTATCCCCACATTTTTCTCATTCATTTTTTCGACAAATTGTTTTACCATTTCTCCAACTTGAGTTTCATCAAAATATGGATCAGGGGGAGGTGGGTTTGTATGAGGAATAAACATGTACAAACTAGAGTCAGAAGATAATTTTGATCTTTTATACAATATAAATATCTTAATTAATAAGCCGATAATAATTCAAAAAAAAGCATCATAATGTAAATATACCTTGGGTTATTTTTAGCCTCTTTAATTATCGCTTCATGATCTTCGATGGATACGTGGTTCATCCATAGCTTGTCGAAGAATAATAAGAATCTATCAACTTCTTCGGATGGATGTTTATTTCTAATAGAATATTCAGGATTAATTTTCTTAATAATTGACTCTATTTTGTTTGTAAATTCTTCTGTTTCTTCATCTCGTTTACGATTAAACGAATCGATTTGTTCATTTTGTTTAGTACGAGCTCTTCTGTTAAGTCTTCATTTTAATAAATTGTTATTAGAATGGTAAAATTATTATTTGTATATAATAATTTTTGTTTAGAATATTACATACCCATACCTTGCAACCTTTGATTTTCCACAGGTATAATCAGTATTTGTTGTTGTATCCTTTCTTTTGCGTTTTTGACAAGCACCATTAATATCATTGTCTATAAAAGTTTTTTCTTGATAATTTTTTAAATCTATATAAATATGAGGACTCGAAGCAGGAAAATTGGAATCATCACTTTTATGACATTTTCTAAATATTTAATTTAATAATTTTAAAAAATGAATTATATAATGATATAAAAAAATTTTTTAAAAATAACAAGTTACTCTGTAGCTATTTTATCGCAAATTCTTATTAAAAGTTCTCCAAGATCATTCCATGTATAAGTGTTTAAAACAAAACACAATGAATTCATCGGAGTATGACTAATGTAACCTAGGAAATAAATATATTAAAATAAAGACAATGTGTATATATATTATTATTATTATACTAACTCATCGTTCTAATATGTCTTTGTATATATTTGAAATTTATAGGTTTTTTTATAGGAGGAGCAATTTCATAATAATTTCTAATAAATATGATCAGTTAATAAAATTGTTTGAAAGAAAATTTATGTATGATAATTCTAAATTTTAAATAAAATTTTTTTACTGTGGTAAAATAAGTTTAACCCAGGTATCATTTAAAAGTTGGTATCTTAATTGGTTTAGAAATCCATTTTCAGGATCAAGAGTTATGCCTTTATCAACTATATTTAGGCATCTTTCAAAAGATCCTGTATCATATAATAGCTATAAAATTTAAAGATATTATAAGTGTAGATAGATAAACTGGACAAACATGTATACCTATATGTATATATTGAACATACCTTAGATAGATTTTCTAAAGCTTCCTTACGATTTGGAGAAAGAAATGTATATTTCAATGGCTTGTCTATTGAATTATCAAAAATATTTAAATCTTCAAGTGCATTTATAAATGCATTTTCTGCTAATGGGAGATCGTTGACTTCATCAGAAATAGCAAGATTTCCAATCTTGAGCCATATACTCTGATCAGTTGAATCAATCTCCAATGCCTATATTATATAAATATATATATTTAATGGAATAATACAACTCAATTATCTTTTAATATGGTATGGAAATTTTACCTTTTGAAAATATTCAATTGCGTCTTGAGCAGAAATTTTTGATTTATTATGAAGATATTCATGATCTAAATTTTCAGCATAATTTTTTAATGCACAAAATTTTAATCTAGTGATTCTTTGTGATAATGATGTTCTGTTGTCTGATTCCTAAAGAAAAATTTTAAATTAATCGGTTGTTTGGATGAATAAATTAGTTTTTATATATTATTTACCTGAAATAAGGAATCCTGCATTAAGTCGTGCTTTAAGAGTTTATGATATAGTTGTCTTGCTTTTTGAAGATCGCTTCGTAAAGCTAAATTATAGAGTGTCTCGCATTCTCGTAACTGATATGCAAACACTTGAAATTAGTAAAATAAATAAATATTTTTAAAAAATAATAATGATGATAATTAATTTACTGGAGCATCAAATGGATCTTTGGGTTTTTCAACTTCTGCGAGTTTATTGTTATCATTTATAGCAGTAAATTGTATCACCTATTTTGAATGAGAGATTTAATATAGTATATTCGACTTTGCAAACATCAATAAACTTTTAAATTGGATACATACAACCATTTTCTTTTGTTAGTTTTGAGAGGGAAAGATGCAAGAAAAAATTTTTTTAATGGGAAAAAAGGTATAATTATTATTTTATATTATAATTGTGAAAATAATAGAACAACTAACAAATTAATCGTGTGCGTGATCAGGAGATCTGCAAGTTAATTGTAAATAATCTAAATTCTTTAACCCAAATTTTAATAAAATAGAATCTAAATCTTGAAGCTTTAAGTTGGAGTAAAAAAGAAATGGCTATCGATGCTGTCAGCATTTATTATTAGTAATGGAAATAGGCTCAGATACATGGAAATTAATGGTTCCCCAATTGATAAGGATTAGTTGATTGAACTCATTAAATCAATCAGACAAATTAAAAAGTACCATTTTTTTTTAATAAAGAATAAGTACCGCAACTAAAGTATCGGCTAGGATGTTGTGAGCCCATCAAGGCTCACTGAACCTGTGCTACATAGAAAATGGACAATCTTGGCCATATTAAGGACTTCATTTCTTTTTTTCATTTTCTAAAGAGGGAGGTTCCTTGATTCCATGTTCTGATACTTGACGTTTTTATAATGTAGAAGCCAATATATCAGCATATTATTTATTATTTTCCAAGGCCTTGGACTTTCCTTCGTCGTAATTTGATATATAGATAATTTAAAAGTTTCAAACTCATTAATTAAACCTCTTTCTTTGTACCTTCTTGTGTTTTATAGTTTTATGCCCAGACACACCTTCCATAACTACTAGCTTATCATCACCATATTTTGATATTTTTGTTCTTTTTGTTCATTAATAAATTTAAATTTCTTTTTCATAGAAATTCAAAATTACAATATAGTTAGTTATTTCAGTCAATTCACCAATTTCATAATTGACTCTTTAAATCTTTTGTGTTATTATTACTTACTTAACTTTCTTTTATTTGCTGTATATCTGAGAGTTGTACACTAAATCAGATCTCCCCTATTTGGAAAAATTTAATAGTTCCACATTATTTTCTATATATTCCATCTTTCTCACTTTCACCCATTTTTTTCCTTTATTGTTTTTTGAATGGACCGAGTTAAATATTAATATTAAATCAAAACCAACTGAAATTTTGGATCAGTTTTGAGTTTGACCTGAATGTTTTAAAGGCAAACCCAAGACTGACCCAAAATTTTTGAGTTGGTTTCGAGTCTGATATTATATTTTGCACTAAGAAAGCAAGTCCTAACAAATTCGCATATGAAAATTTATATTTCTGCTAATCTTTCAATTAAAAGAATTTTATTTTATTTGCTCATTTTATTAATTAAAATAAAAAGTGAAATAGTTATGATTACTGTACATGTGTTGTTGGGGCAGTTGATTATCAAAATTAAATAACATCCATCAATAATAAAATTTTAATATATGCCAATAAATATATATGTGCACACAATTTTTAAATCAATAACTCATTTTATGTTTAAATAATCATTATCCTTGTATTAAGAAGCTCATTATAGTAAAAAATTTTTTTTGTGATTTCTATTCAACATCACTTAATTAAAAAATTATTTTTACAGATTGAGTGGGTTTGGATTGAAGTTTTTTTGTGTACAAATCAGGTTCAGGTTGAGATTTTATAATTTTTTTGTATACAAGTTGGATTCGAGTTGAGATTTTTATAATTTTTTTAATGGCAGGTTGGATTTCAGGTTGGGTATACATTAAGGATACCGGCTGCAACTTTTGATGATGGTTGCTACCATCTTTGCGTCATATAAAAACGATTGCAACCACTGGTTGCAACCACCTTTACAACCATTTTGTTTCCTTTTTTGGATTGCGACATGGAACACTAGCAACTCTATATCGCCATTTACATATTAACTGGATTCTAAATCAAGTTGAAGCAGGAAATGATATAAAAATTTTAAAAATGGATGTACTACAGGTAAAGACACCTGCCATAATTGGTTATTTGTGGCAATGGCAACTACCATTATAAAATATTTATGGCTACCGCAAACAAATATAACTGCCACAAATAAATACAGCTGCCATAAATAGATACAACTGCTGCAAATAGATGTGGTTTCACAAACAGATATGGCTGCAAATAGATGCAGTTGCCATAAATAGATATGGCTGCCACAAACAGATACAGATGCTGCAAACAGGCACAACTGTCACAAATTTTATTTTTACACATAAGTTCACTGTAAATGAATGACCAACTAATTGAATTCATCAATTACAATTCAAAAAATTCAGTTACTGCAGATCACAAATAATTCAAGAAAATTTTGCATGATTAATAATGTTAATGAGAATAATTAAAAACTATTTCCAGCAGTCATGGTTATTTGCAGTAGTTGCATCTATTTGCAGCAGTTGTATCTATTTATGGTAACTGCATCCATTTGCAGCAGCCATAATTATTTATGGCAAATGGTAGCTATCAATAGCTATTTATGGCAATGGTAGCTACCAGCCCAATCATTTATGGCAAGTGCTTTAACTACAGGCAATAAAATTTATTATTAAAAGTTGGAAGGAAGTGTCACCACAAACCATTTATAATTGATGGCATCATACTAAAATTCTTCCGACCAAATTAATCCAATCTCTCTGATGATATTAATGATCCAACAACAAACCAACTTTCTCAAGCAGTCACTTGCTCTCAATCTAAATGATGCAATACCTATTCAAGAATATTTGAATAATCCAGAAGAAGGAACTGTATATGAAGCCCCTGATGATGATAATATTATTGAAGTTCTTGTGGAAATGTATAGACAGCAGATACTAAGGATACTGGCTGCAACTTTTGATGATGGTTGCTACCATCTTTGCATCATATAAAAACGATTGCAACCACTGGTTGCAACCACCTTTACAACCATTTTGTTTCCTTTTTTGGATTGCGACATGGAACACTAGCAACTCTAGACTAATCAAAATCTATAAGTGGTGCATGCTTTCCCCCATTTTTTATATTTTTGTATGACAATCACTAATTAATCATATTAATATTAATATTAATATATTTATAGAGGGATTAACGCCAATTTTGATCCCTGAAATTTCTGGTAATACCAATGTTCACTTTGGTTTTGTTGCAGCATGCTCCATATAATGTCCGCAAATCGTCAATTAAAATTTTTCATAAAATAAAAAAAGAAATGTTTGATGATGATTGATGATATTTTATCAATTCAATTCAAATCGGCTTACAATTTTCTAAATAAAAATCAAAAAGTTAACTTTCCAAATGAGATAAAACTTCAAGTAATAAAATTGTATATGTATTAATTTGATTAATTCGATGAATGTTATTAATAACTTTATTTGATAAATAGTTATATGCTAATTTTAAAATTGCAACAGTTGGAAATTGTAATACATCAAAACCATCACTTTTAGATTTTAGGGGTAGAGCAAAATGGGATGCATGGAAAGAGAAGGATGACATCACCAAAGAACAAGCCATGTTACAATATATTGACATTGTAGAAAAGGCAAATGTTGGTTGGGACAGATATAAAATGTTAAATGATGATGATGACGATGATGATGATGATAGTGAAAGAAAAGGAGAGTGTAACAAGAATGAAAATGAAGAAAATGAATTTGAGGTTAAATGAAGAATTGTTATCATTATTTTCTTTTGTATATTTATATATTCATTTTATATTTTTTTACATAATGAATAAATAGGAATTTGGATCTAATCCAAAAGAGAGATGGACTTATGTTTCTACAATGTCATATGAAGATGATGATGACAATTCAAAGTTTGTTGATATTTAATATTAATAATAATATAAATACTACTAGGAAATTTTTACATTTTATTGTTTTATATTATAAATAAGGGAAGAAGATGATGATGCTATATTTAAATATGTGAAACAAGGCAAGTTGAATGAAGTAAATGAAATAATATTGGATCAAGATAAAAAAACGGATTTAAATAAGAAAGACAATCAGGTACTCAAGAATAATATTTTGTATTTGTTTCTTTTTTTATTTCTTTAATTAATCATTGTTTTTTTTTTTTGGATATAGGGCTTGACACTTTTACATTGGGCATGTGATCGTGGACATTTAGATATTGTTAAATTGTTAATTGAAAATGATGCAGATATAAATGTTTTGGTAATCTTTTTTTTTTAATTTAAATTCATATTATAATTATAACTCTTTGTTATTTTTTTCTAAATTTAAATTTTTTTTTAGAGTGTTGATAATGAAACACCAATGCATTATGGTAACTTTAAAAATAATAATTTTATAGTGGAAAATCTTATAATCTTAAATTCTTATTTTTATTATAAATTATAAATTACTTATTTTTAGCATGTCTTTCAGAACAACTGGAATGTGCTCGTTATCTTTATAAAAATAATGCTGATTTATCAATTAAAGACAACGAGGGATTGACTGCATTTGAACATTGTGGCAATGAATACAAAAATTTAATTTTGCAAACTTAATTAATTAATAAAGTCTTGAATTTATTAGTGATACAATTTCTACATGGACAAAGTATAGCACAGCTAGATGGAACTTTGACTAGATATTGATTTTTCTTTTTCTTTTTCTTTTTCTTTTTTTTAATTAATGGATCAATATACCCAAATGTATTTAAAATGCAACAAAACCAGATTACAAAGAAATTTCACAATTGTATCACATGGTTGAATTAATATAACCCTCTCATCTATCTCTCTAATCGCTTTAAAATTCGACTTGATTCGATTCGTACAGAGTCCTACCTCTTGGTTTATTACTAGCTTATAACTTATTTAAAAATGTTCAATAGATGACCAGAATTCAAAAGCGAAAATCTTGATGAACAAAAGAAATTCAACAAATGTGCCAAAAGCAGACAATGACAAGTTTCTTATCTGCCTTAATCCAAGCTTACTAACAGAATAAGAATATCTGCTGCTAGTGTAGGGACCCTGGTTCTGTGAGATGTCACATCAAATGTGTATGTACGGAATTGATAATTCACTGCACAAACATATTAATATGTGTAATGCTAACATGTACAAGTTCGTGGTTTTTTCACCCTGGTAGTGTGCACCTTTTTCACGCCAGTTGCATTAATACATTCATTCACTATTAATATAAAAATTACAATCTTAACGCCAAAAAAAATTCTTCGTCATCAAAATCATCAAACACTAGTAATTGATTTTAATGATTCAAAAAAACCTGCATCTAAACCTATCTTGCGTACTATGTAAAAGTCGTTCCTGTTGGCTTCAGAAGCAAAAATCAAAAAAAGCATCAACTTGTGTGTATCTAAAAGCTGCTCTACATACCAATATTGACATGTCTATGTGTGTTCAAACTCGGGCACAATCAAATATGTTTTGATTTTTTTCATCAGTAATAGTTGGTAATAAAATCGAATGCCCTAAATTTTTCCATATTAATACAGTTCACTCTCTCTATAACGAACCCTCTTCCCTATATGTAATTTCTCTGCTTTTGGTCGTTATAGAGAGAGTTTATTAAGATGGTCATTATAGAGAGAGAAATTAATTATAAAAAATTGAAACGGGGACAAAAGGGAAGTTCGTTATAGAGAAATTTTACTTAGTGGTCGTTATAGAGAGGGTTGTTATAGAGAGAGTAGACTGTATAAACTCGATAAGTCGGACGCAGCAATCAATTGTTTAAAGTACTCGATAATAGACCGAGTTTACATCTGTAACTTGCATTTATAACAGATTAAAAAAATACAATGATTGTTCGATAAAATGATACAAATTTCAATTATCTACAAATATACAAGAACGAAGAAAAAAGTCCTACTTATAAAACTTGTACAGAGAATACACAGAAAAACAGTGCTAGTACATTTTTTGTAAAAATTTTTGTGCGATAATTCTATTAATATTGTTTCGATCATTTTTACAAACCTCAAAAACGTTTAGTAATGGAAATTTCTAAATTATTAACGAGTGGGTCTTTTTAATAGAAAACAAACAGCTTATCCCAATAAAATTTGTGGTTTCAATTTCGTGTACGATGTGTAATGGTTTGTTAAAATCTTTGTTTTACAAATCTTTTAATAATAAATTACTAAAAAAGGGACAGTACAAGTTTAACAAAAAATGGAATGGTCAAGACTTTGGAAAATCGTCTATTTGTGAAAAATCAGAGGTTTTTAGTAATCATTTATAGAACACTGCTATGGAGAGAATATGATTATTTCATATAGCCTTTTGAAAGTGTAATAAAGCAAAAAGTATTACAACGAATAAAAAATTTTGATGTATTTCCAAAAAGGTTTTTACACCGTTAGCACCTTTCCATATACCAGGGTTGCAATCGACGAGTCAATTGCCATTAATAAAATACTATGGTTAAATTGTTACATCAATGGATCAAATGGACGTGTATCATGGCCAACCCTGTTATATACCACTACCATTTATATACGTAAATTTGGTATTTGTATCTTTGAAAATGAAAGAGTAATAATTCAAAAACAGTATTTTACTAATATTAACGTTACGGAACTCTCAATCGTTAAGACTCCTATAAAATCATTCTATTTGTGAAAATATTAAAGGAGGCTTTATCTGAAAGAACACTGGAGAAAATATTTATTTCATACAGTTTTTATAAATAAAACTCTATAGTCCCTCAAATGGGTTTTTTATACATTTAACATTTTTATAATCATAAATCTCTCCATAGCTCTATACTTACCTACATACTACCTTTTGTACAAATATTGTATCTATGTCCTTGAAAATGAAGGAGTGGAAATTTGAAAATGATATGTTTTAAGGAAATTCTGTTAGTAATAAATACATGATATATGACATTAATTAGATTTGATTTTCAAATTAGAAAGTATTCCCATTTTTTATTTAGTAATGAAAAAGAAATAACATACAAATTATATGTATTACCTATGTGTGTGTGTATATATATATAAGTTGTAAAATAATTAATAATTATATTATATTGTTTATTATATATTAAAAATCATAGCTAGTTAACTACCATTTACTAATTATTAATCAGTGTTAAAGTCCATACTAAAAGAATTCTTTTTTTTTTGAATGATATTTATTACTAAAAAAAAATCTTTTATGCAACTTCTTTTTTCTTCCTATAATCCTTTATTGCAGATTTTATAGCATCTTCAGCAAGCACTACATATTATTATTTAAGTATTAGTAGACGTACTTTACAAAGAAATTCATATATTATTACAAGAACCTACTTGAACAATGTAATTTAACAGGTGGCAAGGATAATTCTTTGGCGATTTCTGTATTTTTTATTTTACTAGCTTCATCCAATGACATTCCACGTACACGTTCTGTCATAAAACTTGAAGACGCTATAGCAGAACCACATCCAAATGTTTTAAATTTCACATCAACTATTTTACCACTTTGTTCATCAACTCTTATTTGAAGTTTCATAACATCTCCACAAGCCGGTGCTCCTACAAGTCCTGTACCAACATCTGGATCTGATTTTGGAAGTGAACCAACATTTCGTGGTCGTTCATAATGTTCAATGACCTATATATTTTTTATTTATTTATAAGTTCATAAAATTAATATTTAACAAGAAAAAATTTTTTAAATTTGCAAGTGTATGATGTCGCTGCTTTTTATTTATTTGTTTGTTTATTTAATTTCACCTTTTCATGATATGAACGTATTAAACCAATTGTAAGAGAACGAGGTATGGTTGAAAAGGTGGTGGTTGTTTGGTTTATTAACTTTTTATTATTTGAAAGAATTATATTTCTCAACATTTTTATTTATTTCGTTTTGTGTGAAAAGTTTTTCACAAGAAAATCTTTTTCAATGAACTATTTATAGTTATTATTATTGCTTCTTATCAGATTTATCGTTTATCGTTATCAGATTGTACGTAATTTTATTTATCATTATCTGACATTAAAATTTGTAATACAGATTTTTTTCATTATTATTATTAATCTTAATATTAACAATACTAAAACCAGTTTAATGGGCGGGCTGATCTCTATTTAAATGATCGGCACTATATCAAAAGATTATCTTAATTTTTTATTTGTTAATTATGGATAGACTTATCAGAAATTATATGACAACATTAAATGAGTCAACCTCTTCTAATGAAGAAGAACTCAAAGAAATTACTTCTTCTATAATACAATGTAAATATCATGATTTAATTTATAATTGACTAATTAACTAATATTTATTTATGATAATTTTCTTTCTAGGTTTAAAAAATAACCAAGGAACATTATTATCAGTTGTGCAGCAATTAGGCGACTTTCTTACCAGTGAAGATGCAACCTTTCGTTCTAAAGGTATGCAATATCGATTTCAATATTAATTTTTTTTAAATCCAATCTCTAACATTTATTTATTCACATTAGGTGTCAATCTTTTATCGGCTATTTTAATTGAATGTCCAAGGGAACTAGTGAATCAAACTGTTGGTACATACATGTATTTATACATGTGCGCGCGCGCGCGTGTGCAGATTTATGCATAAGTGTTTATATTGATTTTCTAATTATTATTTTCTGGGTTTTTTTACTAGTAAATGTTTTAGTAGAATTTTATTGTGAAAGATTATCAGACACAGAGAGTGTACCAGAACTTGTCAAAGGATTATACGCACTTTCACAATTTGAGACTTTTGGAGATGAAAATTCCATTAGAGTTATTAAATTGTTATGTGTTTTAATTTAATTTATACATTGATATATAATTAGCCAGCCTATGTGGATATTAATATCATTATTGATAATTTTTATAGAATATTTTCTACATTATATGTTCAAAACTTTCTTCAAACGACAAGACATTATGTATTTCAAATTATTGAAATTTTGTTTAGATTGCATTTTAATGGTAAATTTTTAACTTAATTATTATTTATTATATACAAATCTAATTTTCAATTTTTTATTATTTTTCTCATAGCATTGAAACAAATAGAATCAGAGTTTATCGCTGGTTTTATTCAAGTGATGGATGGTGAAAAAGATCCAAGAAATTTATTGTTGGCATTTTTTTTAGTTAAATCGATAATCAGAGAATTTGATATTTCTAATAATATAGAGGTAATCATCATTAAATTATTAAATTATTATTTATTTATGTTTTTAAAATTTATTAAATTTATTTATTTAGGCATTATTTGAAGTGATATTCTGTTACTTTCCAATTACATTTAAACCCCCACTTGACGATCCATATGGAATTACTGCTGAGGATTTAAAAATTGCTTTAAGGTTTATTTTTATTATCTAATTTTTCATAATTATAAAAACATTATTATTAATGAAAAAATAATTTTAATGTTTAGGGAGTGTTTATCCAGTACTCCATATTTCGGAAAATCTGCAATGCCGTTACTAATTGAAAAATTAAGTTCAAGTTCTGGAAACGCAAAGGTTTTTCTAAATTTTTAAAATTTACGATTCTTTAGTAAATTAATAATGATGATGATGATATATATTTTTTTAGAAAGATTCTATGGAAACAATAGCAGTTTGTGCTCCAGTTTATGGAGCAAACTCTTTAATAGAATTTTTAGATGTTTTATGGGAGTATTTAAAAGATGAAGTAATAAATAAATAAACAAACAAATAAATATATAAATAAATAAATATATATATATATATTAATTAATTAATTAAATAATATTTTAATTTGATAGGTCATTAATTCAACAGATAAATCTAGTGAAAATATTGCGCTTGATACAATACGTAGTATTGTTTATACACTATCAATGGAAGTGGTTGAAAAATCAGAGCACCTTAAAGAATTCTTAAAGATTATTGTAGATGAATGTATGGAGAATATAGAACGGCCGGAATTAAAATTGGCTAAACCTAGTGGCATAATACTAAAACATTGTTTAATGGCTTCAGGTAAAAGACTATTCAATTATTATTATTACTGCTATAACTACTATTACTACTGCTGCTGCTATTATTATTATCGCTACTATTATTATTATCATAATTAATATTGTCATTATTAATATTATCACAACAATAGATCCATCATATAATTTAATTATATCTGCTACATTAAGTAAATTGCTTCTTAAATATAGGTCAAGTGAATTATTATTAACCAGTAAAAAAGAAATATTAAAAGTTATAAATGAATTCGTTATCGCAAGTCAATATTTATATGGAACAATTTATGAACCAAAATTTGATTCAGGTAAATTATTAAAATTATTAAATATTTATTTATAATAATTTTATACACACACACACACACATATTTTTTTTTTTTTTGGAAAACAATTAGATTACGATTTCACTACACCATTAATTTCATACAAAGATGAATTACTTGAAATATTTAGTTCAGCGTTATTATCAATTAATGAATATAATGAATTAAGATCGATCGGAGTAAATGGTATATATAATATGATATTGTTAGATAAATTTCTATCAGATGATGAAATATCAATCCTATTGCAGTATTATAATCAAATTATTTTAAATGAACTTGATCAAGAACTATTGTAAGTAAATAGTAATAATAATCATTATTGGTTATTATTAACAATGTTGATTTATTAATATTTATATTGTATTTTATAGTGATGAAACTTTAAAATTATTATCGGATATTTCCAAGTATAAATCGAATTTGATATTAGAGATTACTTTACCAATAATTTTGGACAAACTTCCAAATAATGAGAATGATCTCATAACAAATAATATTCATTATGATGATAAATTATACATAAGATTGTTAAAGGCTTTATCAGAATTATCAATTCAACCGATTCTATTTGAAAATTATTTACCAAATATATTAAAGACCATAAATAATTTAGATGTCGATCCAAGTAAGGTTTATTTATAAAATTTTCAATAAAAAATGATACAAGTATTCTAATGACAATTCTAATATATATACACATTCGTAGTTTCATCAATTGAAATAGTTAATGATTACTTAGAATCTTTACTTAATTCATTACTGATGGTATTAACTAAAAAAACACAATTGAATTATAAAGAATCTATAAATTATCATGAGATAATAATAAAAAATTTACTATTAAAATGTATTCAACCAACTTTGTCAAGTGAAGAGAAACATGAGAATTTATATTTCAATCTGAATATTATTAAGATAATTGGTGATATTTTATCATTGCTGATCAGAAATTTAAATGTTAGGTAAAGTAAAAATAAAAAAAAAAACAGATTTTTTGGTTAATATTATAATTTCCAATATATATATATATATATATATATGCATACATTTAATTTATATCTCCCTCAGTGAACAAACATTAATGGTAAATGAGATTTTTAATTTGTTTACAAAAGGAAGTTTAGACTATATAAATTATAGTAATAAGGAATCATTAACATTCAATCCATTATCGGTAAGTGTTAATTTTATTACTTGTCTTAATTAATCTATCAGTTAATACACTCGTGATTTATTTATCATTTTTATTTATTTTAAAAATAATGGAAATTTAGATTGAATCTAATGTAACTCAACAAAATTTAATATTGCTATTTACTTCAATAGTGGGATCAATTAAACCAAAAGTATGTGAGATATCTTTTGACAATAACAATTTTATTAGTACTATAATGGTTTTACTCTTTTTAGGCTAAACTTCCATTGGAAAATATTTCTGAATTTTTATCAAACATGCAAAATTTAATATTGTCAACAACAAATAAAATACAACAAAATTCCTTATGCCAATTATTTGCTTGTATCATAAATAAATGGGAAAATGGTAAATGTTTATTATCAATATTATTGTTAATAATAATCAGCTTTTATATATATATATATTTATTTATTATTATTTTACTTATTTTTCACCACTTAATATAATGTATACGTGTGTGATATATTATTTGATTAGAAAATGAATTAAATAATTATGTGAAAGAAAATGTTTTGGAAAATTTAATGAATCATATTACTATTAATTACAACAACATTAATGACAATGTTGGTAATACAAGAGAAATTTCATTAAATTTATTTTTATGGGTAAGATTATATTTAATTAGGTAAATATTATTAAAGAACTATTGGATATCTAACGATTGTTATTATAATGATAGATATCAAAAGCTTTAATATTACGTACAAATGAATTGGGTTATGAATGTGTTAATTGTATTATAAAATTATTTAATGATGAATCTTTGGCAAAGAAAGCATCAAATGGATTTGAAATATTGATTGGTGAAAGTGAAACATTAAATAAAGAAGCGTTTGTTATAATAAAGGTAATATGATGCTCTATGTTTTATGTTATTAGGATGATTAATATGATCAATACAATTCCTTCATATACTCACATGCATATTTTATGTGATTTAGTTATTGTATAAACAAAAATTTTTCAATTTTAGTGTTACAAAATTAGTTGAAGGATTTAAAATTTCGAACGAAGGTAATTGATTGGCTTAATTAAATATTATTATTATTGTTATTATTGTTATTATATCATTCTAATTAATAAATAAATATTTTAGAGTTCAAACATTATTATTTAATTGCTTTATCTCATCTATTAAAAAATGTTCCTAAGCAAGTCTTAATTTTTGAAATTTCACATGTAAGCAATAACAATTTAATACCTATTTATCATTTTTCATTCTAACCAATATTTATGCCTTTTCTCTTTTTACAAAAAAAAATTTATAGATTTACCCATTATTAATTCATTCATTGTCATCATCGGATCCTGAACTTAAATTTTCAACAGTTAACGCATTCTACGTAATCATATTAAATAACCCTAAAACAATATCTGATAATATCAGTTCTATGATACCTTTATTGTTAAATTTAACTAAAATTAAAGAAGGAAACAGCATGGTAAGAAATTTAATTAATGATCCGTCTATGAATGAGTGAACTTCATATAATGATAGGTGGGAGAAAATGTTATGAAAAAAAAATTTTAATTCATGGGTGGTAACTAAGTAAAGTATTTTTCTTTCAATACAAGAGCAAAAAAAAAAGATATTACTATAATCTCTGAGATTTGTTTTATCTTATAGGATAAAAATAAATAAATTGTGGCATTAAAGTAAAGTACCATTTTTTATAAAAGACTGTCACAGCAAAAATTTTATTTATAAAAGTGGTACTTTATGAATTTTTTATGTTGATCATTTATCTTTCACTCATTCAAAGACGGATCATCAAATTAATTTTTAATTAACTTCTTAATTAAAAGAAATTAATCAACCGATTAAATTTTCAATAATTTATTAGAAAGTTCGTATATCAGCATTACAATGTTTAGGTTTATTACCTGATAAGTTGGCATTTGACATTTTATTTCCATTCAAAAATAAAATAATTAGAGAATTGAGTTTTGTATTGGATGATAAAAAAAGATTGGTCAGAAGAGCAGCTGTTGATTGTAGAAGTAAATGGTAAATAAATAAATATATTTATTATATAACATATTCACACATACATATGATTTATCATTCTGATAATTTTAATTTTGTTTTTAGGTTCTTATTTACAGGTTCTAGAAATAATCAATAGTTATTTATATGTTATTTATTGCTTTTTTAATTATTAAATATTTATTTATATACATTAAAAAAACTAAATAACTATTATATAATAGTTACAAATAAATTATATTATTATTATTTAAATTCTCCAAAACTGTTTTATTATGGCAATTTTCACTAATTTCTCGAAAATTCATTCAGTAAAAATTGAAAATCTCTAGTTGGAATATTCCATTGAAGGTTCTAATAATTCCGCAAGATATCTATATATCATCATCTTGATCAATTAGTGTATCAAGTTCTTGTGGTTTCTCGCAACTAAACAATGATTTTATAGTGTTGTGGATCACTAATATCATTTTTGTAAAGTTTAGCGACACGTAGAATCCTTCTGGAATTAAATATAAAATCGATCAGCTTTAATACAAATGTTTTAAATATCATAATTAAACAACATCATTGCATTACGCAAATTTATTTGATGATAATCTGTTTATGAAACCCCTCACTATAAGTTTTAAGATATATTATCATATAATAAAGAAAGTAAATCGTTTATAACTAAATTTTGATAATTTGAATATACAACAGTTTTATTCTTCCCCAAACAGCAACGGAACCTATGAGGAGGCCCGAGTGATAATCTAGTAAATACTTTTTTTATAAATTAACTTTAATTTTATATCGAGGCGCAGTCGAGTTCTTTGAAAGCCAGGGCTGTTAGAATTATTTATTTTCTTTATTCAAGGAAAAGTCATTTTTCAAAATATGTCTACATAAGTTAATGGCACTTGTATCTCCAAGAATAAATTATAAAATAAATGTTTAAATACAGATATACTTTTCTTCTAAAAATTTAAAAGATGCAATTTGTGATTCTGGTTGTTCTGAAAAATCAGTTTATATTTTAATTAATTTATTAACATTCACGATATACAACATCTAAATCCATAATGAGACAGTCGACTCTCTTTTTTAAAATCATAGTGTTGACAGTCACAATCAATGGGCTTTTCTGATTCATCCTGACGCATGTTTAATTAATAATTTTTTTCCTTTAATATGCTTGATAATATTATTATTTAGTTTAATATCACTTGCTAACATTTCAATATAAATTTTTTGCTGTCCCTTTCTATAATACTAAATGTGACCATTAATTAAAGATGCGTAAGTATAAGTGTTTGGTTTTACGTTACATGATTTCATTAAATTAAAAGTTTGTAAAGAATTTCTAATTTACCTAAATTAGTAAAACCTTCTATTCAAAAGATGCTCTAATTGCGGGAAAGGATGAACCTCTGAAATTTGAACTTTAAAGATGGGATAATGTCAAATGGAACAATACAACTAATGCATTTGCCTGATGGAGAACCAAAAGGAATCGAATTAGTTCTTAAAAAGTAATTTATGGCTAACGTCAGCCAAAATAGTTTGTATTGTAATGACTACAAAAAAACATCATCCTACTCAAGACTTTTGTTGTGCAGTTCGGATTCTTGAGCCTCAAACTGGCTTATGAATCAGAAGCCTTTAATCCATCATAAAATTATATTTTATCTTAAATTCCACTGCGAAGAATTACTTTGACGATTATACTTAGAAAAAAATGTACCTTTATATTTCTGGTATGGTATCCATCCATATGTTACATATTGCGTTAATGTACAATTGATGGACCCGTGTCAATCAAGGGTATCTTAAATATGAAATATTTGAAAAACATAGTAATGTGATGATGATGTTAGTGAGAATGTAAAAATAATGATTTATCAACCAATCTTTAAACACATCATCCACAATATGAAAAATACTAATGCAGTCACGCATTCCTTTTTACAAATAAATTATTATTATTTATCCATCAACACAACCACAAAAACACTACCACTGTATGTAAAATGAATAATAAATAATAACAAAAATTTTTGAGAGAATAAATGATTTTACAAAAAACTCTCTCATTCAAAGAAAAAATTTAACGGCAATTTCTCCCTAATTGAAATTATTAAAAGGAAAACGTTAAATAATTGTTGAATATTATATATTTTTAAAAGATTTGTAGTAGTAACTTACTGTTGCAACAAACACAGCTATGACAATCAACCAAATGATGATCCATGTAATTTGTGTCATGTTTGAATTACCAATATCTTCACGCAACATATCAAGCAAATCATTGATGACATTACATCTATCATTAAGAACTTTGACATGTTGTGAGATTTCAAGGTAAGCTAATTAAATAATAAAATAATAGAATTTTTAGTTCCATGTTATTTATTTTATAAATAATAATAATAAAATTTCTTTATTTTTTTTTACTTCTAATAGCATTGTATAATGGTTGTAAAAGTGGTTCAGACCAAAATATTTCCGGGGTATCTATTAAAAATAAAGTAAAATCAAAATAAAATTATCAATTATTTAAATAGGATTGAAAATCAAAAGGAAAATTATGCTATTCACCTAACACATTAGATATTAAATTCACATTTATGCGTAATTTAAACAATTCTCCACTCAATTTTGTTACTTGAGTTCGATTTCTATAAGTATCAAACAAAATGCATATATTAACAAAACATTTGTAGTGAGAAAAGCACAAAGGGCAAGTAATTACTAAATTGGATTATTAACTTACAAATTTAGTCTTCCAGTCAATGCTAACATTTTTGGTATTGATTTTGTTCTATTTATTGTGTCATCCATTTGCCATTCATACAAACTTAACTTTGTACTTTGACTAATGGCATGACTTATTGTTAATTTAATCATATGATTTTCAGATTTTAGTGTAATCATATCATTGAAAATTCTTGGTTGACTAGAAGAGTTAACATCATATTGAAAATGAAAAGTTTCACATTTAACTTCATCATCTTTTAATGGACGAACAACAAATTTATATGATGCTAAATCATCAAGTATTAATAATTCCTGTTCTTCTGTAAAATTCCAAAACACCACTACTCCATAATTAAAATAAAAAACCTCTCCAATACTATAAATTATTAATGGTGGTGAATTTTTCCTTAAAGAATCTTCATTACTTGTACCATTACGACTTCCATCTCCTTCAATAAAATTGCTATTATCTCCCTTATGATTTTCATAATTTTCTATTTGTCTATCAATAAAAGATTGTCCGCTTGATGTATGGGTTGGTGATGAGGATGAAATTCTTGTGTTTTTTCCAGGAATTAAAGGGAAATGATATGGTGCATAAAGGCATTCATCATATAATCTTTAAATATATGATATAAATGTTTTTTACAATTTTAATAACATTTATTATATTTTATAGCAATAATCAATAATATTGAATAAAATACTTTGGTTGAACATTATGCCCTTCTTTTAAAAATTCCATCAGAATACCAAGATAATAACCTTCTGCAGTGCAATAAGCCGTAGCTCTTGATTATAAAGTACTTTAATTAGTATAAAATCTCTTTCTGGATTGTTTTTGATGCTTGAAAAATTAATGGTAATAATAGTAGTAGTAAATATTTGATTAAAAAGGCCGATTGACTACCTTGGATATCTATAGTCGTCACGAGTTTTCTTTGACAATCTTTCTGCACCAACACTATCGAGGTTTTCAATAAGTGAGGATGATACTTCTTGTAATGGTGCTGGCGTATCGAAATACTCGGGAGGTATATCTTCAAAAGCATTGGTGATAGTAGCAGTGGCAGGTAAATTTTCAGACTCTTCAGGAAATAATACTAATTTTTGAGAAGTTTTGGTAGTTCTTTGTGGTGTTGTAAGTTTTGTTCGAATTCCAGTGGCAGAACTTGTTGGAGTTGTTATAGTAGAAGTTTTTAAGGGTAGTTGCTTTTTTGATTTTGCATCACTATTATTAGGTGAAGCCATTATACTTGTTTGAGCATCATATGGCATTTCCGTCCTTATAGATCTAGTATTTGTGTTTCCTCCTTCCTCCAATTCATATGCATTTGTAAACTCTGACATTTTTTTCTACAAAAAAAATATCTGCCGATCTACAAATCATGCTTTTCAATAGAACCGAGCTATGTTAGCCCCGTAAACTTCATAGATAGGTCAGTAATATATAACTTGACCCCAAGATTTGCAATAGCATTAGAAAAAAGACATTTTAAAACTATCTACTGTAACGAAATTAAATTTTACCAATCAATTGATTTAACTGATAATAATTCATTAATTTATGATTCTTTAATATAAAAAGATTTACATGTATAAAGCTTTTCGATACGCCGAATGTTTGGTTCCCTAATAAATCGGTTGACTACTGACTGATGTTTGACCCTATTAAACCTAACCAACCTTTTTGATATTTACATATAATAATTTAACCCACAGATTGGCCCTATTGATGATTGTTACATTATTTATAAATTTTAAAAAGTTTACGAATGTTGATTTGTGTCTGAATTTGACCCAGCTGCGGCAGCAACCTATCTATGAAGTTTTCGGGCCCTATTGGTCCGGTCCCAAGGACCAGTTTTTGGGACTGGTAGTTTTTTGGTCAATTTCGATTGTTTTACGTTTTATGAACGAGTTCGAGTTAACCTTTTAGCTACACTCGTTGGTTAATCGCAAGCTTTTATGTACAATGCTCGCCAATTAATTTATTTCCGAATTTGCTTACAACTATCCTGCTTACTTTCTTGTGCCTAGAAAGCTTCGGCGAATCTGTAGGCACACTTTATGGTACAAATAACAACGAATTTAATTATTTTTGTTCCATTAGCTTAAATTGTTAATAAATAAATAAATAAATAAATAAGTATATATATATATATATAAAATAAAAATACGAATATAAA